>CAIGRP010015724.1:0-12493 GCA_903798385.1 Fraxinus cuspidata
TATTGCCATTATCTTGTGATCCGTTTCATAACAATTAGATCAAGATTTGATATTCACAATTTTATATTTAACAATTGCAATCACGAGGAACATAAACATATCTGTTTGAGAATCCCTTAGAATCCGTTTATAATGTGTTGAATGTTAATAATTTCGGAAAAGTAGTGCCAAAAATTTTCCCACGAGATGGTTCTACGCATACGTGGAAAGCATAATGTGAACTTGTTTTTTTTTGGCTTGAGGTATGGACCATCATTACTTTGAATTATTCCATCTTATGGTTTCATAATAATTGCCACACAAGAAATTCGTAATTTTTTTTTCAGTAACTTAATGTATAGTCTCGTGGTGTTTGTTGAAGATTTAGTTATAACTTTTCATTAATTGCAAAATTAAATTAAACAAGGCTGAAAAAAAAATGATATTATTGAAAAGTTGTTAGTATGATAGTTATTGAGAGACAAAAAATGTGTTTACGTAAGCTTAGTGGAATTATAGATGTTTAATAACGTCAAGAAATAAAATAAGATCCATAATTTTAATTAAAATTCTAAAGAGAAGTGGAAGTTTTCGGCTTGTAAAGAAGCCATCAAACTAGCGAAATTTTGTTATTTTGTAGTTAGATGATTTTGATTTTGACATTTTTTTTGCTTAAAGGGAAAATTGCACTTAGGTTTCCAACTTTTACATATTAGCACTTGGGTCTTCCATATAATCTTATTAACATTTGACTCTCGAACCTTTCAATACTTAGTCATGTTCACGACTTTCTTTGTCTCCGTTGATGGTTACATAAAGTTGAGTTTTGATTGAAAATAAGGTTACATTCTTATTTTTAACTACAAGTATAAAATGTAAAAAATAATATTTTTAAATAAGTTTCTCCATCTCCAGTTTCACAATTTTTTTTTCTTTCAAAATGTATATCAAATAATTGAGATTATCTATTTAATTGAGAACAAACATGGATGAATAATATATATTGGCTAATATTGATAAGGAATATTGAGTTTCCATACTTCGAGATTAATAGAAAATTTCTCCAATTCCACATTTCCTTTCCCCACTAAAAAAAAATAAAAATAAAAATAAATGATAATAATAAAAATAAAATAAAATAAATTGGAATTTTGGAGGATGGATGTTAAAAAAGGAAAACCTTAGAGGTAGAGCGTAGGGATTGATAAAATACCTAAGAGGAACCAATAAAAACTAGAAGAAGACACAACTTGTAAAGAGAGAGTTATTTATCTATTATCTTTTCATTTATTTATTTCTATCTATTTTTTAAGTTTACTTATTTTATCTCAAATAGTATTTCACAAGAATATCGATGTGCATGATGCATCAAATTCTACATCTTTCCTTTTATTAAATTAACAAGTAGTGTTTTTTCTTGATTCTTTGCATGAGTTACCCATACACCAAAAAAAGTGGGCATTAAAAGATCTTTAGAATTTTAGCTGTACATTCGGAATGAAAATACAGCCTGAACATGTTAATAAAGAAGAATATGATGGATCAAAGTGAGCATAATATGTTAATGAGGACCACATTGCAACAAAAATTAATTTTTTGGTACTTAAATGTAAGGAAAAATTAGGTGGTGATCCAATTGATACAATAATCAAAAGTTGATACCCTACGTGTAATTTTGCTCGAATCTCTTGTGGGGTTGCTGTGGGTAGGAATCAACAAAGGACTGTTCCAGCCATTTCTTCTCCCAATAAAGCTTTCAAGATTAACCCAAAATCTTTACATATTTTCAACTTTTAAATCCGAACAACCCGATCCAGATATTTGATAAATTTTCACAACTTTCAGCCAATGATTTGGAAACCCACTTTAAATGTTCCTTATTTTTGATATACCAAGAAATTATTATGGCAGCGAATTTAGGATCTTTAAGACAAAGTTTTGTCGAGAGAGGCAGAGAAAGGTTGCTGTCCAGAAAATATAATTCCGACGTAGAATTGGATGCGTCCTATAATAGAAATGAAGGTTGTTTATATTGGTTGTATCGATCGGCCCTGGAAAAACTTTCCAGATGGTGTAGCAATATTCAAGAAACTGCAAACAAGGCTTATAAAATGGGTCGTTCCGATCCAAGAAAAGTGGTGTTTGCAGCTAAAGTGGCCTCTGCTCTTTCGCTTGTTTCAATCCTTATTTTCCTCAAAGAACCCCTTCCTTATATTGGCAAACACTCCATCTGGGCTATCCTTACTGTTGTCGTTGTGTTCGAGTTCAGCATAGGTATGTATTGATGTTATTGCAAATATTTGAAACCAAATTTTGGTATAATTTGTTCATTTTCTTGACTTTTTTCATAGGAGCTACGCTGAACAAAGGACTTAATCGCGCACTGGGGACATTATCGGCTGGAGCACTAGCTCTGGGCATTGCTGAATTGTCAATAATGGTGGGAAGATTTCAAGAAGTTGTGATTGTGATCAGCATTTTTATTGCTGGTATGAATTGTATCAATTAATGATGAGTAACTAATGTTCTTTTGATTCTTTTTATTTCTTAGCTTTGAATATGGAACTGGAATTGATTAGGTTTCATTATCTTTTAGGTTTTTTTGCAAGTTATTTGAAGTTGCACCCTGCGATGAAGCAATACGAATATGGATTTCGCGTCTTCTTGTTGACATTTTGTATTGTACTCGTATCTGGCACTTCAGATTTTGTGCAAACAGCTGTTTCTAGACTACTTCTAATTGCACTTGGAGCTGGTATTTGTTTGCTCATTAATTTATGCGTTTACCCCATTTGGGCGGGCGAGGATCTGCATAAATTGGTTGTGAAAAATTTTAAGGGCGTTGCCACTTCTTTGGAAGGTGAGGATTTTGTTGTGCTTTTATAGCATCTAAATGCTTTTAACATGTTTGTAATCAAATTTTGTTGCTATTTGTGCAATGGAAATATGTTGAATAAAACTTTGTTGCTTTTATATAGGCTGCGTCAATATGTATTTGCAATGTGCTGGGTATGATAGAATACCCTCAAAAATTCTTGTATATCAGGCTTCTGATGATCCATTGTACACTGGATATAGAGCTGCAGTAGAGTCTACAAGCCAAGAGGATTCTCTGGTACATTTTTATATTTTGGTACTTAGATTCATTCAGCCAAAGATTTTCATTTTCTCATAAGGGATTCAATGTTATATTTTTTCAGCTGGCTTTTGCCATATGGGAACCACCTCATGGCCGTTACAAAATGTTCAATTATCCCTGGAGCGAATACGTCAAAGTTAGCGGTGCACTAAGACACTGTGCATTTATGGTTATGGCTATGCACGGAAGTATCCTATCAGAAATACAGGTATTTCAGCATATGATTACTTATCATACATTTACATATGTCTGCCTCCAGGTCTAGATTATCCTTTGATCCTTGTTTTAGCAATGCGAATAAGCTGAGTAATTGAGTAAACCAACTTTAGGGTGCTAAACCTCAGCTTATCTATTTTGGCCTCTCTCTCCTTTTTTTTTTTTTTTTTTTTGAGGTTATCCTCCATTTCATTTATTTGTTTTATCACTTTTCTTAATTATATTTATATCCTTGCACTTTGATTATTCAAAGGTGTTTATTTGTATATTTTTTCTTTTTTGGTAATTATTGAATATAATTCTAATATTCCATCGAACTTACAAGTCGAACCTTTTGTATTCTTTTGAATCAACGGAACTTTATGAAAGCTCGAGTATCATGTACTCGATGAGTTTTTGGGCATGACATTTCATCCTTAATACAAGATTTCTCTTGAACTTTTGTCGAGATTTCAATATTCTTTCGAATGAACAAAATTTTATTTAATCGTGACCACTCAATTTCATATAACGTTTTACCGTGATCACCCAACTTCTTTTTAACATTTTCATTAATTTTAAAAGAGGTAAAATGATAACTATGCATTATATATATATAAAATAAATTTTAAAAAACAAAAATAAAATAAAAAATTATTTAAAAAAATAAAATAAAATAAAAACTTATTTAAAAAATGTTACTTAAAAAATAAAATAAATGATTATTTTAAAAAACATTAGTTAAAAAAATAAAATAAAAACTTATTTTAAAAAAATAAAATAAAATAAAAACTTATTTAAAAAAATGTTACTTAAAAAAATAAAATAAATGATTATTTAAAAAAACATTATCTAAAAAAATAAAATAAAAACTCGTTTTAAAAAAATAAATAAAATAAAAAGATTTTATTTTTTTAAAAAAGTGCCATAATTAAATAAAATTAAATTGGGTGGTTATGGTAAAACAAAATTAAATTGAGTGGCAATGGTGACACTAATCCCATGTTTAGTATAAATTAAAATTCAAATTGTAATTTAAGTAAAAATCAAAAATTAATTTTAACCACACATTTAATGAGACTCATAGCTTTTCAACCACATTTCATCAACTTTTATCAAAATTTACTAAAAATCTGATTTTAATCCATACCAAACCAAAGCTAAGTTAGGTATAGATTGGTAGATTTAACCAACTAATAATTAGTTTTTTTTTTTTTTTAATTATAAACTTGAGAGAAAGAGAGAACAAAAAAGAAAAACCAATAAACTTGTGTGTTTTATTAAAAACCAAAGTGCCATATTTTTATGAAAGAATTAGTGCTACAAAAGATACGATAGACATAATGATTAGGGTTGTAAAGCATAAATAATTCATAAATACTACTATATTTTAAAACACACACAATAACTATCTCATTGAAATATTATTTAGCAACAATCCGTTGGAAAAAAATCCAACAAATAAAAATAGTACAAATGATTTGGAGTAATAATGAAGTGCCGACTCGTTAAAACCTTGTCAAGAAAACTCAATAGAAAAAACTTGATCGAAGAAAAGAGAGTACAACTACTCTCCATGAGTGCAATTCTTATATCAAGCGATCCATGTCTTTTATGTTAATGTCTTCAATATTGATATATTGTACGTCCACATCTTTAAGAAAATTCAGTGGGACAAAACTGGATGACTGTAGTAACATAATAATTAAAAAATAGTTCTTGTTGATCTCTTCAAGACTAAGAGTCACATACATATATAAGCATTATTTTGAGAGTAAATATCTTTTATATCATGGAGATTCATTACACAAAAAATATGTTTCGTTAAAACCTTATTAGGAAAATTCATGTTATAAAAATCCTAATGAAAGAAAAAGAGTACATTAATTCTTTTGAGTATGCCACAAATGTTGTCTCATTAAAAACCTTGCCAGGAAAGTTTAATGGACAAAACCTTGTCAAGAGAAAGAGTACAACGCGTATTCATTCCCCCTCATGATAATATCACTTGAATTATGCTTCATATATATTAATTCCTTCAAGGATAGTATTAAATTTAATAAGATAAATTGACTATAATTACATTTATTATATGTATATCAAATTTCATGCATTGTCATGCTAATAAGGTGAAGACTTGTTATTACATTCACCATATGATAACTTATCTATTAATACAAGTTTACGCGAGATTCAATATGTAAAAAGCCGTACATTTCATATTACGACTTACTTTTTGCATTTTTATTTTGCATAAGCATATACTTTTAAGTGTTCAGATTGTAGATCCAGAAATTTCAAGTTTCTCTCAGAAACTTTAGATTTCTCTATGATACGGTACATCGTGTGCAAAAGTGTTGTCGACAACTTTTTCTTTTCGATTCTATTTCTTTTCTCATAACGACATAATTTATTGAAATATCTCAATTTTTAACATATCATGTACTTGAACCTCTTCTGGAATTTTATAATTTGTTATGTCTAAACATTTATCAAGAATATGCGCCTCCTTAATATGATCATCTGTACTAATTGCTCAATTTTTGATTAAAGATTTTTTATATTAGATTTGAATATCATCTCTCTTCAGGCGGGCCATAGATATATCAAATATAATGCCAATAAATTGTCCTAATAGGATATCAATTCATGTTGCAACATTTAAAACTAGTGCGTGAGATATTGTTGATCTCTTTGGTTAGTAAATGTATTTAAAAAATTATTTTTCGAACTTCTGGTTCAATTTTCTTTTGTAAAGATTTAGATGATGACGCATTTGTACATTATTTTCATTTTCTTAATTCCTCCCCCTAATGCTGAGAGAATTGTCCTCTAAAATTGACAATCAGCACTCGCGTTATAAATATCATTCGTTAGGGCTTGAGGTATTATATAAGGGTTCAAACTACTTATTTATTCTCAATATTTTTTACTTTCCATCTAAGTGTATTGTGGTGAATTAGTTTTATATATACTGCACTAACAACATAATTAGATTGAAAAATTAGGCTTTGACCATAAGCTAATTATAACAAGGAGAAATATGATATTGAGATGATGCGTAATAGCATTCCCTTTACAAAAATGGGAAGCACTTTGCTCTCAATTAAATTAGTTAAATACGTTTAACAAGCAATAGTGTTAAAGTATTTATTGACATCTCAATTAACACCTATTAATAGGTTGAGATTTAGGATTACTAATATTAACAAGATACACAATTTTGATTATTTAATCTAAATATTATGTTCATAATTTAAAATTTGCTTATTAATTTCGCAAACTTCAGGTTGTGAACATTATGCAAGCATCTAGCATATGTATCAAATCTATTAAATACAAATAATATTTAGATAGTTAACATGGAGGATGATGTGGTCACATTTATCATCCTGATTAATTTCAGAGGTATGGAGAATTCATATTTTAGCTAGTGATGTTTAATGATAAGTTCTTAATAAAGAGAACAAATAACATAGAGGAATTTGTTTAATTGAAGAATCTATTGGTTCTTCGTTGAATGTTCATTTGAAGTTTTAATTTCGTATCATTATTAATTTAGTGATGGTCCAACTGGTCATGCCAAACAATAAAATCAAATTGAACTTTTGGTTCAATATAATGTTTGTTTCAATTGTACCACATATTTTAGAAACATAGCATATTTCTCTTTAATTTAGTAGAGAATAAATTATTATCAATAATAAGATTTTATTCTCCAACATAATGCGGCATTGACTCTTCTATAATATCAAAACAATATTTTTCTAGAATATTGATATATACCTAGTTATTATTATTTACGAGTAATAGAACAATATTCTTCTGGAGTATTGATACATTTAAATTAATAATATTATTCTTCTACATGTATAAATTCGTGCTTCTCCATGAACACAATACGGTATTGTTCAAGAATACTAATGCATACTATTTTCGCTTCTTCTGGAACAATATATTAATATATTTTTGAAATACTGAAATTATATTGGTGTGCTCTTCAGGAGCAAATAATATTCATTCTGAAACATTTATATAAATTGGGTTGTGTTTTCTTCTAGAATATCAATACCATATTCATTTAATACAAATATAATTTCTAATTGTGCTTTTTTAGGAGCACAAGTTAAATCATAATATTCAACTAATATAATAATATTTTTAAAGAATATACTAACTTGAATTTGAAAGCTTTAGATAGCCTTAAATAATTGACAAATTTTATATTCTTCAAAAATACAAATTTTAAAAAAATTATAGTACTTAAAAATTTACTACTGTAAACATAACTATTTCTCCCATATAAATTGCTAGATTTTGATAAGAATAATTGAATATGAAACAAAATGAGTTATGAACGTCCTGTCCAAATTTCACGACGAACGGACCACGATGCAGAGATATCAACATTTTATCATAGTGGTGCAGGTTATCTAGATTCTATCGCACAATTCTTCCATAATATATAGAGTCACTATAGGATCAACAAATTTCGGATTCGTGATAATGTTTATTCAATCATTTTTATGAATGTGTAGTACATGCTAAAAGGGAGTGTCATTCATTTTTCTTTTGTCAACATCTGATCGGATGCAAAAGAAATGCAAATATATTTTATATTATTTTATTGAATCGTCTCAATGTGATATCCATTGCGACAAATATCTTAAACTTAAGCAAATTACTTCTAAATTTACTAGAATAAAGTGTTTTGTTAATATATATAAATTTGTATTATTTGATAAAATAATACAAGCTCTTATTGAGCTTTGAACGATATTTGAAGTACCTGATATAGTTATTAACATTATTTTCTACTAATATTAAGCGACAAAAATATTTTTTTATCTTAAAAATAGTATGCACATTTGCACTATCAACTAAACATATATTTTGACAATTTATCTCGAATTTTATGATATTTTCCATTTAAGTAACTTGACAATAAAATAAAATAAAATACAATTAATTTCAAAAAATAGGATTAAATATTATATAATCATATAATAATCAATAAAGTGTTCAAACTAATCAATGCCGACGTGGCATTAGTTATATATTTTCCTTCAGGGATGAACACTAATTTAAGATGATATATTTTTCGAAATATGTACTACTTCGTGAGTACATTGTATTTTATTATTGCTTATTCCAAAATAATATATTCTTTTAGAATATTGAAAATTACAATCCATGCTCTCCAGGAACAAATACATACTATTATGATAAATTACACATGAATTTACTCTTCAAGAGTAAAAACATAATTTACATTAGATTGTATTTATTATACTCTTTTGGAATACGTAAAATTTAACTAGGACATCATTATATAAATATTTATGCAGAAAAATGGGCACATAAAGAAATTGAGTAATTTAATTCGTGATTTTACATTGAAATCAATCGACATTCTTTTAGAATATTTAAAATTATAATTTATACTCTTCATGTGCAAATAATGTTCTTCTAGAATATTAATATGATGTTATGCTACTCATGGAGTAACAAAATAGTTGTAACAGACAAATATACGAGTAATATTCTTATGGAATATTGGAATTAGAGTATCATACTCTTCAAGAGCAATAGCATATTATTATTTGAAATAATAAATTGTATAAGAATTTACTCTTCAGGCGTAAAAACATTATTTATGTTAGATTTTACTTAATTATATTCTTCGAGAGTAAGTAAAATCTAACTAGAATATTTATAAATAATATGTGTTATTTTAAGAGTAACAATATTTTATAATAAAAACGTAACGATTAATTGAATGATAATTAATTGAACAATACAATAAAGGAAAATAATAAGACGGAATCATTACTTTACATAATATTCATGTCTTAATTTTGGTAAAGTATGCGTGTCATATACTAAAAAATTATTGAAATAAAATTTAACATACATAGTTACATGTGCAGAAATATGAAATCGTTACACTCAATTACAATTTTTTTTCCTTACATTTGGATCTCGTAGGTATCAGCGTTCAAACTTTGGATCTTGGGAAAACAAAAGTGAGGGTAGCCGACATGCAAATGCCAACATAAGTCAATAAGTCATGATTATGTTTTCTACACAAAACCCGATATAACTTCATTAGATTAGGGTAATTAAACGCATAACGTTCCCACCTTTCATTGTTATTGTGGAAAATGTCCATACCTTTTATTTTTTGGCATTTTCACCCTTTTTTCCACCATTCATTGTGCAAAGGTCCTTTTCACTTATTTTCTCAATTAAAAATTATGAAATGATCAATATACTCTTCTCTTTAAATAAAACAAAAAGAAAAAAAAAACTAATTGCAATCACAGTCCCAATTTTTTTTTAAAAAGTTCAAATAAGTACAAATAAATTATTAAATGAGTAATTAGAATATAATGTCCCTACCTTTCCCTATTATTGCAAAAAATGTCCCTACCTTTTTTTTTTTGCCATTTCACCATTAATTACATATTTAATTGCACAAACCATTATTTTTATCAATTTTCATCCAATTTTTCAATAAAAAACTATGAAATGACGAATATACCATTCTATTTAAATAAAATTTAAAGAATTAATTGAAATCGTAGTCCCAATTTTTTTAAAAGTGCAAACAAGTCCACAATAATTTATTTTAAAAATAAATTTTTTTAAAAAAAAGTGCAGACGAGTCCCGATTAAATTTATTTAAAAATTAAAAAATTTAAAAAAAATTAAAAAGTGCAAACGAGTCCCAAATAAATTACTATGAGCCAGATCCTTGTCAAGTTTGGTTGGCAGCATAGCCGAGCTTTTAGAGAATGGAAAAGAGAACCCTCTGTTAGGTTTTTTTGACAAAAATTCTATATGATTTAGAAATTTGTTGCATGAATAAAGCTTGTTTAATCTTGGTTTAGAAGTTTTGGTTGATTGTATTCCATGTGATTTAGGATTTGGTTGAATGGAGGAAGTCTAAGGTACTTGGGTTTGTAGAATCCTAAGTTGTGGAGATCAAATTTCAATAATAATTAGGAGTTTAGCTTGAAAAGGGACTCTTGGATGGCAAAAAACATGTTTTGGAATGTTAACCCGAGACCTAGAGCCCAAGCGCTGCAACAGTAACCTGATCGTGATTTTCTCGTTTTATCCGAATTTTGGGACTTCTTCTTCATCTTGGACTCCACAACTTCAATATTTCGATTCCATAAATACTCCACAGGGTATAGACACTTCATAAGTGTGAAAAGATAAGACTCAAGAAAGATTATAACAATTAGATCATTGTGTGTATTTTAGAAAGAAGAAAGAATTATTTAGACTAGATTGAAATGATCAAAATCTTGTAAGACAATTATTTGTTTTTTGGTATAATAAATTCTCCTCTTCCACAATTTTCTTGATTGTTGTGTGATTCATTAAATTTCATATTGTTCATATTTTTCGTCTCTAATTATTAGGCTAGTTTCTCAACAAGTGAATCAAAATGTTTTTGATATCGGGTTAGTTAATAACAAGTGGGATCAGAGTTAAGGGTTTTTTGGTGGTTTCTTGGGAGGTCCAAATTAATTATTGAAGCGATGTTGGAACAAGGTCGATTATTCATGGATGACAATTTTGAATTTTGAAATTTCGCTTTTGGAACGCAACAATAGATTTTCATTGTGACAAATCAAGATGCAAGCTGTTCTTGCTCAATTGGATCTTGATGATGCTTTGTTGGAGATTGAGAGAATGGCTGTTACAATGATCGCGGAAGAGAAACAACGGAAGGATCGGAAAGCCCTATCTCAGATATATCTTCATCTTTCTAATGAAATTTTTCAGGACGTGGTAAAGGAGAAAAATGTCTCTGCATTGTGGTTGAAGTTAGAGCAGCTTTATGACAAAGAGCTTGACAAGTAAGTTACACTTGAAACAACGCTTGTATTCTCATCGATTGACGGAAAGTGGATCTTTGGAAGGTCATCTATCAGTGTTCAAGGAAATCATCGCTAATTTGGAAACAATGGAGGTTAAGTATGATGAAGAGGACGTATGGCTGATATTGTTATGCTCGTTGCCGCCTTCATATAAAGAAGATGAAGCATTTGGTCGTCAGTTCTGAGGCTCATGGAGAGGGTCTTGTTGTTCGTGAGAAGAAAACGGGTAGTCATGGAAGGGGCAGAGTCAAGGATAGCAACAATAGTATAATCTGTTGGTATTACAACAACAAGGGGCACATGAAGAGAGATTTCTATGAGTGGCGGAAGAGGTTTGCTACTACAGATTATGATGAAAAATCAGAATATTCCGATAATGTTAATCTTGCAGAAGAAAACGGTGATGAAGATTTGCTGGCGATTACTGGAAGTGACTCCAAACCTGACGAGGATTGAATTCTTGATTCAATTTGCACGTTTCACATGTGTTCAAACCGTGATTGATTTTCTTCATATGAAATAGTTACAAGGGGTTCCGTGATGACGGGAATCAATGAGCCTTGTGGAATTGCTTAATTGGTAACATCAAAATCAAGATGTTGAATGTGACGGTTAGAACACTTGGTCAGGTTCGACATATTCCAGGAATAAACCGAAATCTGATCTCTTTGAGTACTCTTGATTCAAAAGGGTACAGATATACCGGTGGAGGTGGAGTTCTGAAAGTTAGCAAGGGTGCCCGGGTTGTGTTAAGGGGATGGAGAAAGTCCTGGTTATATGTGTTGGAAGGTTCAGCGATCACAGAGGAAGCAGCAATAGCTTATGGTTTAGTAAGCGGTAACTCGGGTAGAGTTAGTTGTGATCGGGTTGTTCGTGATGTTTAGGACAATAATTTTGGGAAACTTTCTAGTAGCTCAGGTGGAGCTGGTTGTGATCTTGTTGATCATGTTGCTCATGGTGATTTGAGCGGGTTTGACAACTCGGGTGGAGTTGGGATTGCTTGTAGTGATTCAAGCAGGTTTATTGACTCGGCTGGAACTGGAAGTGAACGAGATGCTTTAAGCAAGGATGGCGCGTAAGGTAGCTCTGCTGGTATGCAGGGCTTGGATGTAGTTCAGAGTTACTGAGTATGCCCGGAAGGGGCATGGCGTGCCCGACGGGGTGTCAAGGACCGCAGCTTCATCTAAGCCCCTTGACTCACACATTGTAAATATTTTAATTCATTTGTAAAATAGTTGGTAATTAGAAAATTTTATTATGATTCCTCGGCATTTTGATGTCTACT
>CAIGRP010015727.1:0-16396 GCA_903798385.1 Fraxinus cuspidata
GCAAAATTACATTGATTAAGCCCCAAGATATTTGGTTGATATAACTATACCTTTGATATGAGGCAAGTAGCTTAGTTTAGTCATCAAGGTTGATGCAATAAAAAATAAAGGAGAATCTCGATTTGTTAAAATGTGAACTTATGATGTAAGATCCATCCAAACTAAGAGAGGGTAAGGAGTATGATTAAATAAGTTTAACTTAGGATGCACTCTGGAAAAATTGAGTGAAAATAATAACTTTGTGGGGATGTGTCTCTCTCGAGAGAAGAAAGAAAATATTTGACTACTATGGGTCGGGAACTGAACCAATCATGAGCTTGATGTTTACATGAGTTTACACCCACACACATTGAGTTTTGCATGAAACTGGTAGAGATTGATTTGATTTGTAATGTTGAAACTATTCATTGTGTTGATACTTAAATTCCAATCTTGAGACTCGACAGGTTGTCAAACCATGTTTAGAGTTAAGCTACAGTTAGTTTGAGGACAAACAATTGTTCAAGTTTCGAGGATTTGGTAAGTCCGTTTTACACACTTATTTAGGTCCCAAAACATGGATAATTGTTGGCAAATATATTGGAATTTGGCATGGTGGAATTGAGGAAAAATAAGCGGAAAAATGACTAAAATGGAAGAAAACTAAAGTCCAGGGACCAAAGTGGAAATAGCTAAAAGATGCAGAAGAAGAAACGAAGACGTGAAAAGAGTCGAACACCAATTTAGTGAAGAATGAAGTGGTGGAAGAAGAAGAAATGAGAAAACGAAGTTCGGGGACCAAAACATAAAGAATGAAAGTTTGTTTGAACCATGCAGTCGCATAGTTCTTCTTGCCTGCGGTCACATGGTTAACTTCAGCGAATCTCATGAGTGCATTTCATTGTTCCATGTGGTCGCATGGCAATACTATGCAGTTGCATAGTATGTTTCCGAAGGAAAAAAATCTGGTTTCCTTATATCAATAAAACTCTTATGGAAACGAATTTTGGGGTGCATTTTAAAACCCTAGAGCCGTCCAAAACGTAGAACAACATATTTTGAAGAACTTTTGGAGCATAAAAGGAGCGAAAAACACGAAGATCGACACGAAGATTCAATTCAAGCATTATTTGGGTGATGTCGATTCTTCAATATTCCTTTTGTTTCTTTTTCATAACATGTTAGGCTAGTTTTTTTTGTACTAGGAGAACGATGAACTGTGTAATATGAGTTTTTAATCTTTAGTTGTATATGTTTGACATCAAAAACACATTTTCGAATATTGAATGATTTATATGATTTTCTTTTCTCCACAATTATTGTGCAGTTAGTTGTGTGAATTTGGTGGCTTATTTTATGCATTCGAAAAAAGGAAAATATGTTCGACATATATAAATTATCATAGGGTTCGATAGGGGATAGAAATATACCGCTATGTCTTTGTGAATTTATAAGTGTTCATAAAAATTCATGTATTTTTATGTGTTCGCATCCACCATAGAATTATAGTTAGGTCATCTACANCGACATATATAAATTATCATAGGGTTCGATAGGGGATAGAAATATACCGCTATGTCTTTGTGAATTTATAAGTGTTCATAAAAATTCATGTATTTTTATGTGTTCGCATCCACCATAGAATTATAGTTAGGTCATCTACAAAAGTAGGTTTAGAACTACTCGAGAGAGATTATTAAATAAAATAGGAACATTGATTCGTCAAATTCAATCGTATTGTCAATGTGTAAAATTAAGGTTAAAACTGATTATTACATGGGAATTCGAGATCCTAGTATGTTTGTCATTCATTAAAACACATTATCTTGTGTTGAACATAATTTGCATTTAATTTAGCTAATTCACTCATAATTGTATAAGATTAATTTAGATATAATCTTGTATACACATCATATTATTCTTGTTTCGATTAAAGTTGCGATAATTAAAATTGAACTAAATTAATATCTGTGGGATGGTACTTGGACTCAAAATCCACTTTATTACCTGTTAATGAATTGTACACTGTTGTGGTTTTAATTCGAAATATATTTTTTTGAACAATGTACTAAAATGAAATGGGTTTTAATTCTTATATTTTTGGATCTAATAATTATATTTTGATAGAGCGAGTTTTAGTATATCAATATTGGACTCTTTTTGTAGCTTGTAACTAATTATAAGTCTTTGACTTGAGAAAAAGTTAATTTAGATAATTTAGACCCAAGATATTTAAGTTTAAAGAAGTTAACATTTATTAGTATTTAATTAAGTTGGTTATTGATGGCCATGTGTATAGACACCTTTTTGATTTTGGATTAGGATAAAAATGAATAATTGTAATTCTAATTTGAATTTTTTTTTAACTCTTCAATTCTAACACTAGTATGCAAAGTCACATAAAACCAATTTTCAAATTCTTCCACTTGTTATGCCTTAAAATAAATGTTATTAGATGATAAGGATTGGTTGAAAATTAGGGAAACCATTAATTCAATATAAATCGTATCTTGATAAAGTTTAATTAGTAATCCTAATTCTATCATTTGAAACCAATTCTTATCAAAATTCCTTGTATTAACGATTTTTCAATTCTTGTTGTATACAAATTCAATTGAGAATTTCAACTATAAATACTGCAAGAATTCATATTGTTTCACCACATAAAATAAAGAGAGCCACTGTAGGGAGAGAAAGAGGAGAGGAAAAATTATAGAAAAATAATAAGAGAATTTTTACGTGTAAGATTTTATTCTTTTTAACATTTCAAAATAAGCTAAGATACTTTTGTGCAAGTGCTTTGTTTTCATGTAAATATGCATGAATTACCAGCAAATCTTCGGGTTCTTTATGAAGATATATGTACTCGTTCAAGAATTTTAAATGACTAAGATGGATTATCTCAGTTGGTCACCGATATATTCCATAGGAGAAGAGTAGTATGAAGTGTATATTTTATTGTTATATAATTACGTATGAAAACTACATGTATCTTATTGAGTATTTTTAAATACTCACTCATACAAAAATCTTTACAAGTTAGTTCCGGTCGATTCGATTTGTGGCATGATGGTGATGTAGGCTGGTAGAGGATTTGAAGAAATAAAATTTCTAGGTTTTCTATCTTTAATTGATTAATTAGTTTCATTTATGTTCAAGGATATGTTTGTTAGGAATTATGTTGTATTGACAATTATTTAGGCAAAATGAATATTATGAAAAAATGATTATTATAAAAGAGTTGTAAAAGTAAAGGAGACTTTAGGGAGTTGTATAGATGAATTAGGAGTTTTTGAGTTCGAGTATGGAACAAGGAGAAAGAGTCGTCAGATTTATACTATCCTGTTGCCTAGCTATGGTCAAGGGGAAAAGTAGAATCATTGTCTCCAACTCTCACTCGAGGACACACCCGTCGCTAGCCTGCGCACGAGCGATTGTGTTATACGTGAAACCCTAGTTCGCGGTTTTCAAGAGTTCTTTATATTATAATACCCAAATACCTCATATTATAAATACTCAATGCCCATTATGTTTTTGGTAGTGATTGATATATTACATCCTCATAACATCATTCTAAGATCCAAGAGCATATCCAAACACTGAGATTAAAAATTTGATTCTTGAGATCAATTAACCACAAGTTGGGAAAAACATTAAATTCATATAATCCAAAACACTCACTTCCTAGATATAATTAAGAAGATACTTTCTCAATAACTTTCAGAGATTGCTAAAGTTTGAAAGAGGTTGGACCAGAAGTACAAGAAAAGTATAAGAACAAGCGGTATCACCTATTCACCCCCCTCTCTAGGTGATTTTTTGGTCAAACGCATAACTTTCAATCGGTATCAGAGCCCAAATTTGATTCCTAACCCTAGTTTTCTAGATAAGTAGTTCACTATCCGTCCTGGCATATTTTAGTGGCAATAACTATGCTTATTTGAAAGTTAGAATGGGAGCCTTTTTGAAATCGACGGATGAGCATAGTAAATGTTGGACTGTCCCTTCTAGCACCATTAATGATGTTGTCACCCCTACTCCTGTAGTAAATTAATCGATGGCTAATTTGGATGAGTGTAATTGGAATAGTAAAGCTTTACATGCTTTATTTATGGGTGTCTCACCGGAAGAATTTATTCATATGTCTATGTGTAAGGTTGCTAAAGAGGTTTGGGATATTTTTTAGACCACAAATGAGAGAACTCAAGGTGTCAAGAATTGTAAGTTACAGATATTGACCACTAGGTTTGAAGAAATTAGGATGAAGGATGATGAGACCTTTGATGACTTCTATGCGAGCTTGAATGACATACTTAATTCTAGCTTCAACATAGGTGAGAGAATTCTTGAGCCTAAGATTGTCAGAAAAATTCTTAAATCCTTACTTGAAAGATTTAGGCCTAAAATCACAAATATATATGAGAGTAATGACATAGATGCTATTATGGTTGAAGAATTAGTTGGACCTCTCCAGACTTATGAATTAAAATTAGTTAAGCCTAAAAAAGATAAGTCTTTGGCCTTGAATACTGTTAGGGATGATTATCATGATTTTTCTGATTTGAAATCACTTAATGATGAGGAAATGGTCTACTTTGTTAAGAATTTTTGTTTTGAAAAATTTTTAGAAATAAATAAATAAAAAAAAAAAAGACTAAAGAGAGACATAGAGGTGATTCCAATGAGTCTAGAAAGAGATCTAAATCTGTGACTTGTCATAAGTGTTAAGGTTTTGACCATTATAAAAGTGAGTACCCTAACGGTAAGAGAAATCAGGGTAAAGTTATGGATGCAACTCTCACTGATGACGTCTAACTCGGATAATCAAAGTTAGAGGTCCACTTATGAGGAGCGTAGGAAGTTTATGGTCTTCAATGCTAGGATTGTAAGTGAATTTTATAAATACAGTAAGAAGGTTGAGGAAGTAGATAGTGGTGAACACTCTGAGGAAGATTCTGAAGATGAGAAAGAGATTTGCGAGGCTTATCAATAATTATTTGAGAAAAGTCTTAAGATTAAGAATGTGAATAAAGTCGTGCTTAAGAAGATCAATGAACTTGAGTTAGTTAGAAAGAAACTTGTAGTTGACCTTCAGGAGTACATTGTGCCTTAATAAATTAGATACTGTGAATCAATCCCTATAGTCTAAGATTAGGAATCTTACAGGTGAGTTTGAGAAGTCCTCTAGGAGAGTTAGTGAGCTTATCATTGAGAATGATAAATTAAAAATCCAAGTTAAGAATCATATGAGCGAACTTGAATATTCCAAGTCTCAACTTCTTGCTTTTCTAGTGGTTCTCAGAAGCTTAATAATCTTTTAAGGATGAACAAGCCTTCTAGAAATAGGAGTGGTCTAGGCTATGATAATTCTAATTCTCATGATGCTTACTTCCAAGACCACATTTGTCCCTACTACTATTAAGATTCAAAGAGTAGGTAATCCCATTGGAAAACTTAAGATGTTTCTAAATATAGAAATCAATTTCAAGAATGACGTAGATTTGGTCACAGGTTTATTTCTACTTGTTTTAATTGTGGTAAGTCGGGACATATAAAGCCTAGGTGTCATAAATTCCTAAATGGACATAGAAACCAAAATTTCTCTAGAGTTAGAAATCATGATTTTAATGGTCGAATTGACTTCTTCACTAATCAAGTGAGTTATTTGACCAAATTAATGACACTGTTGACTAGGAATAAGTCTTCTACTAGACAAGTTTGGGTTAAAAAATGTAATCTGAAAATTTTTTAAATTAATCACAGTCCTCTTAAAGGTAAGAACGTTTGTATACCTAACTGATTAGGTGTTTTTGATGCATGCTTATACTTATTAATTGTGATTCATTCATTATTGCAATCATCTCTCTCTTTGTTTTTTTTTTTTTTTAAATTGAAAAATAAAGAAGGGAAATTTTTTTACTATAGCATGATATATGATTTACTTGAACATGTGTGTTGTGACCAGGTATGAGTTTATTGATGTGTTGTAGCGTATTGTCCATTATTTTCTTTAGATTTATGTAGAGTACTTAGTATAAGTTTTTTTATGTACCATCTGTAATGCACAAACTATGATCTTGTGAGTGAGTCTTGATCGCGGGTGAGAGATTTGGGATTGTTGTAATCTGTTAGTAATGTGACCTTGACATGAATTGACCTTAATTTAGTAAACCTAAGCTTAAATAAAAAAATGTTTCATCTTATGCTCTTCTTCGAAGTTTATTTGACTTGAGCAATTAAGTCTGAGAGGTTTTCTTATAACTTAATACCTTATGGTCAACTGACTTGGAGCCATCAGCCCAAAACTCGTTAAGTGGGTCATCTTAGTCGTTTAATGAAGAAGAATCTACACATAAGATGTAAAAAAATTAAAAAGAAAAATGATGAGCTTAAAAAGAAAAATTGAAAGAGTGCGAAAATGTAAATATTTCCAAAGTCAGGGAGAGAGAACAATAATATATATGAAAAATGAGCTTCATTTATAAGTCCTAATATGTATTATTGGTTTGACTTTCATTAGTAATATACTTATTTAACAGTGATGTTTAACATGTCATTTCTCACAAATTTAAGATTTGGAGTCTTGATCACAAGGAATTAGTGGTATTTAACACACATTAGTCACTTATACAATTTACTCCATTTAGACTTGAAATGAGTATTTGAGAAAGTTTACTGATCAATGATTATGCTTGTGCATGCTATCAACCGCATATCTGAGTTATTTTATAATTTTGATATAGTTCCCTTCGACATTTGTGACGAAAAGGGGGATAGATGATATCCTTTTAATTTTAATCGTGGCATTTTGCATTTAATTTTAATTTTGGAAAGTTTACAGTAAGGGTGAGATGATAGAGTCTTATGATAGTATTGGGAGTTTATGTTGAATGCTAAGCTTTGTTAAGTTTTGATGTTTTGTGATATTAATGTTTCAGTTGATGTTTTGATTAATATTAGTATTACTTTTTAATCTAGCTAGCATACTTATGATAGTTTGTTTCAGTTGTTATATTTCATGTTTCACACTTGGTGAGTTGCTGATTTCAGGAAACAGGTTTCAAGGAATGTAAAAGTTAGACAATTAGTTTGAATTTGGGTAGATCAGCCTTGACTTGTGGTATATGCTAGCTATCATCTAGTTGATGCTTGAGCGAAAAAAACAGAATCATAGTCGCCTAACTCTCGCTTGAACGACAAACCTATCGCTAGTCTGGCGCTCGAGAGACTGTGTTGTGCGTGAAACCCTAGTTTGAGATTTTCAAGAGTTCTATCTATCCCATACTATTCAAATACATTATATTATAAATATTCAATGCCCATTACTTTTTTGGTTATGGTTGATCATTATATTACAACATCATAACATTATTCCAAGATTCAAGAACATATCCAAGCATTAAGATTAAACCTTTGATTCTTGAGATCCATCAACAGCAAGTTGGAAAAAAAAATTCAATTCATATAATCCAAAACACACACTTCCTATATATAATCAGGAAGGTAATTTCTCAATAGTTTTCAGAGATTGCTGAAATTTGAGAGATGTTGGACCAGAAGCACATGAAGAGTACAAGAACAAGGTATTCATAGTGATCCATAGGAGATAGATAATTCTAGAAAAAGGAGAATAGTACATTCTAGCTGGTCTTGGAGATTGCAGGAATTTGATCAGTGAGTCTAGTCGGCTTTCTAGTCTGGATCATATTATAAGTTCTTAATGTCTATAGTGAAAGCTACTATTTGGTCCTAGAGTTTTTTTTCGTCATCAATTCTTTTTGTTGTTTACATTCTTGATTTCATACATATGGTAGTTAATTCACATGAACTAAATCTAGAATAGTTATTTATTGTGACTTGTTGCAATATTAATCAAGGACAATGTTTAATTCCGTATTATTTACATATTCACCTTCCTTTAGGTGATTTTAGGGTCGAATGCGTAACTTTCATTTTTTATTTAAATAGTAGTTGAGTTTTATTTCGAATAATAAAATTTAATGTTTAGTTTGAGATCATGGATAACCCATGTTTTTATTAAATAAATTATTTTTATCATTCCGTATTTAATGTAAAAAAAAAGTGAGTTTTTGGAAACACTTCAAGGTTTATGAAAATTTGGAGTGTTACAATTGTATTAGTTGGGAAATATTCAAAAAATAAATATAAATTGAATGAAATTGTAACAACAATTTATAGGTTTTCAAGTTCCTTCAATTCCAAAGTTAATTTCAATGTTCTAAAAAGCGGCGCGTAGGCACTTCTTAAACGCAAAGTGGGACCAAAACGCCTCACTTCGCTTTTTTTTTTGTGCTTTTTCATTTTTTTATATTTTTTTCACTCCTAGGCATGCGTAGCACGCGCATTTTTTTACGCCTTTCAACGTTTTTTTTCATTTAAATATTAAATAATTTTTAGATTGATTTAAACACTTAAAATAATATTAAAGCTTTTTTACGTTTTTTAACACCTAGGCTTCGGCTCGACCTTCATGCTTTACGCTATTTAGAATACTGGTTAATTTGTATTTGAATTGGTGGTTACGAATTCATTCAGGGCTATTGTAACTTTATTAGTTTTAAATACAAAATTAATTAAGAAAATTGAAACATCTCCCATCCTATATAAGGAGATGTTCTTCTTCTTGTTCCATCTCGTCACTATTTTCTTTCTAAATTTCTCTCATTTATTTGCTATCAAGAATCTTGTTCTTAATAGTCTAGATAATTTGTTCTAGCTTGATGATATAATTGTGAGCATTCTTAGTTCGCTTAAAATAGTGACGAGATGCTAGTCAACTACTTTCTGTTATTGTATCTTGGGAGACAGACGCTATCCATCCTTTTGCACCACCGTGAGAGATGAATTTGTTTTAAAAAACTATGTGCAACACAGGTCTCAGTTCCTTCCAATACTGCTACTACATCAACAATCATTTTCCTTTATTTTTATTGTTACTCTGTTATTGTAATGTTTCTTATTCCACACACCAAAATTTGAGAGTTCTTTCTTCTCTTTGTTGTCAAGAATCTTGTTCTTAGTAGTCTAGATAATTTGTTTAGAGCTCGATAATAGAATTGTGACCATTTTTAGTTCACCTAAAGTAGTAACGAAGTTCTACTCAATTACGTTCAACTGTTGTATCATAAGAGACAGCCACTATCAGTCCTTTGTTATGGAGGGTGAATCTGTTTCAAGGAAGTTGTGTGCAACATAAACCTTAGTTCATTCCAATATCATTATTACATCAACAATCATTTTTCTCTATTTTTATTGTTACTCTGATATTGTAATGTTTCTTTCCATTATTTTATTTATATAATTCCAACAGTATTTCTAATTTCTTTTTTGTATTTTTCCTAACGGTAGTGTGCATGTATCAACATTCATATCTGACAGAGCCTTTATTGTCCGCCTTATACAGCTCATTCCATGCTTTTGTTCTCTGTGCATGATTATCACAATGAAGGGGCATCTTCTTCAGAGTGGAAAGAAGTGACGGTAAGGTCAAGCACTGTGGTGGTATTTCAACCCCAAAATTCTACAAAAGCGCGCAAGTATAACTGTCTTTAGTTATTTCTATGTCACAGAGTGCCTGAAAGTCAATAATGGACATATGAACGATGCAACAAATATATGTTAAACCTGGACTCATTTTCTTCTCCATCTTATGATGTGTGTTATGTAAATCTTTATATTATTCTGTAGAGTTGAAGTTTATTCACCCCTCTTGAATATGTAAATTGTAAAAGATTTGTCTATTGCTGGAGTTTGTGCAGCTGAGCTATACCCACTAAGGGATCGGCTTATCACCCTCAATATGTTTGTTTTCACCATAATTTTGTGATGTCGCCCTTGCTCCTACATACTGTATCTAAATGGTGACAATCCCCCGGGATTTGGATTGGGGAATGAATGAACAATCATTCTCTGTGTACAATAATGGGTTATAATTTGGTTGACAACATGCCACGTAATATTTACTCATAGCACATTTTCCACGTTAACTTGTTTTTGCAACCACTAGCTTTTTGTCCACACACACATTGTCATCCATAGTTGTACAAATAAATTAATCCATGAATAAATGATGACATTTTTCAAAATACCTACCTTGTAGACAAGTCATTCTAACTTGTCATCCACGTACATCAAAATGCCAAATATGCTAAATTCATGCAAATTAAAATGTCAAAACTCATTCTTCACACACTTGGTAGGTAAAGAATATGTACGTACATATGTTATATGTAGATAAATCTCATTTATTATCTCAAAGTCAATTTAGTAAACTAAGCTCGGGTCAAACTAAACTTATCCAGTCAATGAACATGGGACATTGATGTCATTTCATGTCATGTTTTTTCATCAAGTACCAAACTAAAACTTCATATATCATGCTATGTTTGTTTCAGTTAAAAAAGATAATTAAAATTAAAGTAAAAATTAAGAATTGATTTTACCACAATTTTTCGACCACATATTCTATTAGTCGTATGAATTCACATTTGTTATGGATTGGCCCTTTTGTGGCAGACATTGGGGCATAGACACATTTCTTCTATATTTTTCGAACACAATAATTGATATAGGATCTATTCGAAGCGTATGAGAATGACGCCTAATTATTTTCGTATTGAAGTAATCAATTTTTATTAAAACCTACTAAAAATATAATTTTTAGCTAAACTAAATATGGACATGTCATTGTTCATATCACAAATAAATCAGTTATTCAATCATATTCTTCTCACGCGTGATTTAGGCATATGTAAAGAGCCTCACGAAGTGACCAAGACACGTTGATGCCAAAAAATATTATCACCCATTCACTTTGGAAATCAAAATTTTTAGAAAATTAGGGTTAAGCTTTTCAACTTTTAGTAAGTGAAAATGGCACTTCAACTTTCAAAGAATTTTGATTCTCCAACCTATTCAACATTGTGAGATTGGATTTCACGTAATGGAAATTGACAATCTTACAACGTTAAGAAAGACCTTTTAGTGCTTCCAGAGTATAGTCTCCGTCAATGCCACACATATTAAAGAATTGAGACCCATTATTTAATAGTGAGAGAAAGAACATAATTTCGATACTCAAGAGAGCATTCGAAAATTTCTATAAAATCAAATAAGTAGGGGACCATTTCAACATTACTTGAAAGTTTCATGAGATATTGTGTCCCTATGTGATAAATACAAGCCATATGGAGTTATACTAACATGATCAATCGTCTAATATTTTCTAAATTCTTGATATAACAGGTGAGTAGATAACATGATCAATCGTCTAATATTTTCTGAATTCTTTAGATTTTAATTTCTATTTTATCAATACACGTGACTTCAAAAGGGAATGAGAGTCAAACACCCTGCAATACGAATCCTTTTCGTTAACTATACTCCAAGAAGGAAAAAAAAAAACATACACACACACACACACCAATCATCATAAATACCACTTTTAAGACCTTTCATTCTTGACCATCAAATACAGAACTCAACCAAATCAAGCACTTTAGCACAATAGTTTTTATTACATAAAAATTGCAAATTATGCGGAGAGTATATAATCAATAAAAAACTAACTAGGCAAACAAGATTCCCACTCCATTCAATATATTTTTTATGATCTATTCGTCAAGAATCCCATTTTATTTAATAGGACCAGTGAGAGATTTAACTTTCATTCAAGTAATTGGAGACTTGTGACCTCTCATTTACATTATGCGTAATACATCTGTTTTAAAATGGATTAAATTTTAAAAACGGTTTTACATAACTAATGAACTTTTTAAAACAAAATAATGCAAATTAAGTAGATGGATCAAGGGTATTATTGACAAAAGGAAAAAATATAATGACATAATAGAAACTAAGCCCTTGTTTGATTTAGATAAAAATAATTTTTTTATAGAATTTGATAAAAGTTGTGGATCCCAAAAAATATTTAATTATAATTAATTGTTGATTTTGATTTAAATTTTAATCTAAATTTTCAATTGAATCAAATATGGGCAAATTGTTTCTCACATGTCCACATATGGTATTGTAGATAGCGATGAAAAAAAATCGGTTAAACCCAATACCCACAAGGCCCACCTCGAACGGATGCGGGGATTACCTGCTTAATCTGGTAAACAAGGCAGGGTGGGGTCCATCCAGTTACACACCCAATTTAAGGATTATTTCAAATTTAATTTTTTATTAAACGAAAAGAAATAAATAGTAATTATTTTTAAAGGGAATATTCTTAACAAAAGTAATAAGTTTCACCAACTAAGGATATAAAAAAAAGCAAAAAATAAAACAAATAAAAAAAATGAGCAAGACTGTAAACGAGGCAAGGAACCTATCTTGGTCACTCGCCCCCGCTTCTTAACTGGCATGGGGGTGGGACAAGGTGACAATAATATCCGATGGGACGAGGGAAGGGAATTATCGACTCACCCCCAATCTGACCAATTACCATTCTTAATTGTATCTAAGTTCGGTACATCCTTTAACATAAATAACTCAAACAATAATATTTTGTTTATCTTCATCCACAACCGAAAGTTGGAGAATCCTCATTCAATTTTCCTCTTGTTCCAAACTTTCACTTTGGCACTTGGGGAATGAATTTTACAGCGGGCGTCCTATAAATGCCACGTGTTTACTTTCTAATTCCTAAATCCCCGCCATAAATCTCGCCTCAGAAAATATTTGTCTGCTTCCTGTGAAATCTTTATATCCATTCCATGGCAACCGGAGAAAGTGCACACTGTCATTCAATCCTTGCTATTTCATGCTAAGAACCGAGGCATTGATCGAGTTCTATCGACCTTAGCAAGCCATTAATTGATCAAGCCCCATTCCATTACATTATTCACAAAATTTACAGCCTAGAATGGAGTAAACAATTACAAGGATTCTCCTCCCAAAATCCCGATGTTATTGTCATCGGTCGTATTGACTACATCGACCGGCTTCATAATCGGATTACCATGCTCCTAGTTGTAAACGAACTAAAGATCTGTCTGTTGGTTTTTAATTTGTCATGTGAGCTTACATTTCTAATTAAGTGTGAATTATAAGTTATCTTAAAGTTAAGCCTAATTAAAATAATTTAATAAAGAATTAAAGTTATGGGTTTCAAACATTTAAATAAAGTGTATGAATAAATATGTGTAGAGATCAGATTCATTAAAGTTGTATTTTCATGATGGGTCAAAATACATATGAAAACTATAAATATGGTTATTGTCCCCAATTCATATGTGATTCTCATTCTTTGTTTTATCACATCATTACAATAATATAAGAGAAAATATATTGAAGAGAGATCCAAAACTCACAATTAAGAACTTGAAATCAACTATCAAGAAGAACATATTGAAGCATCACGATTATGGAACAAGAAGTCAAAGTCAAGAATAAGAACAAGAGCTCAATAATCAAAAGAGCCAATAATCAAAATTCAAGATTCGAAATCAAGTTCTAGTATTAAAAAATCATTCCCAATAAATTAAAGTTTGTTCTGCATTTAATAATTCTCTTGATAATTTGACATGAAATATCTAGCAATAAAGTAATTAGGTTTTCAAATTTTTGAGATTTAAAGTTTTTACAAAATCTAATAAGTAGTATCAGAGACAACTCAATGTTAAACCCAATTCAAGAAAGAATTTTAGGGTTGAAATTGATATTTTGGATTTCTTAATTTTGGGATGTGAATTTCCAGCTTAAAATCAAGAAAGAATTTTAGGGTTGAAAGTTATAATTTGGATTTTCCAATTTGGTATATGAATTTCAGCTCTAAATTTTAAAAAATTGGATTATTATTTCGAAGTTTTCGAAAAAAATTTGGTTCAAAAAGGAAGCCACAGCTCTGCAACCCGATGGCTGCCATTCTTGAGGCATGATAGTGCCCAAATGTTGGCGAGGATGCTGCAACGCCCAACATTGGCCGATGTAGAGCCATATTTCTGTTTAATTTTATTTTTTTTCCAGCTAAAACAAAAAAAAAAAAAAAAAGGAGAACAAAAGAGAAAAAATAAATATAAAATATGAGGGGAGAATTAAATGTCAAAGCTTGGTATTAAAATTTATTTCCAATTACTAATTTTCTAAAATAAATTAGTTGAAACAACATATTATCAAAGTAACCTCTCTTATCTAAATTAGTTGATTTGGAATTTTAGGAAAGTTGTGTGTATATAATTTATGAGGGTATTGACTAGCCCAAATGAAGGTCAATATTTGGTCGAATTACTTGAATACTTTTGGTAATAAATATGTGACAATTGTAAAGTTTATTTTAATGTGAAGATTGAGTCGGTCTAGAGATAGAATTGTCAATATTTGATTAGTACACTAAGTGTACCACTTACAAGTTGATATTTATATCCAAAGGCTAAATGTCAATGTTGTGACCAGTCTTTTGTGATAGGGTTCACTATTATTTGATTTTATTGATTACTCAGTATAGATTCACATGTGAACATGTTATTTAGGTTTAAGTTATCTATTTAGTTCCTACTTCTGCAAATTATTGCCAACATCAATTCAATTTTTGTATTTGAACCAAATTTAAAGGATTGGAAAGAAAATGTTTGTATTGTTCTTTGCGGCATGAATCTAGACCTTGCATTAAGGGGGTTACAACCCCCGGTTCTTATAGATAAAAGTCCCGCTAATAAAAATGAGACTCGAATAAGTGGGGTTGTTCAAACTGCACAATTCTTATGATCATGAAGCATAGAATTCTAACAATATTCAAGGGCATTTTTTCCGATAAAATAACTAATGCAAAGGAATTTCTTAAAGAAATCGAAAACGCTTTACAAAAGACGATAAGGCCAAAATTAGTACACTTCAACTTTGTTTCACTAAATTATAATGGTAAAGGAAACATACGGAGTACTTCATGAAGAGGTCTCATCTCCTTACTTGGTTTCAAGACTAAAGGCATTAAAGCCTGAGTTGTCGGATGACTTACTTGTGCATTTAATTTTGATTTTTATTCTAGCACAATTTGGTTAATTTGAGGTCTGTTACAACTGTCAAAAGGGGAAGATGACTCATGATGAACTCATTCAATATTGTGTGAAAAAAGAACAAAGTCTAAACCAAGAGAAAACTCAAAGTACTCACTCGGAAAGTAGGTTAAGGACAAGTTAGAGGGTAAGAAAGCTGCATTTGGTCTAGTTTAAAAGAAAAAGTAAAAGCCTAAAATGATAAATCATCTTATTGTTACTTTTGTGACAATCTAGGATAAATACAGAGATACAATACTAAATAACACGCTTGACGTGTAAAGAAAATGTGCATTTCTCAATTGATGCTGAAAGATTAATCTATATGAGCGATGTCAAATCACTTAAAGTTGAGGCTATATGGATTCAAAGATCGGTTATTATTTGGATTTGAAAAAGACATTAACTGTATCATCTTTTAAACAAAATTTGGTCTCTATTTTCTACATTGGACAAATTCAGTTACTTTTGTTCAATTGGAAATAGTCAATTTAATCTTTTCTAGAATTCAAATATGGTAGGTCAGTTTTTTATCTGGTGATTATAACCTATATTTGCTTAATACCATTGCCTCTTATAAAGAAATGTTGCATGTGAATTCACGTGGCATTAAACATAAATTAACCAATGAGAATTTTGCTTTGTTATGGCACAAGTGTTTATGTTACATCTCTCAAAAGATAATAGAAAAGCTTGTGTCAGAAAAAATTCTTAATCCCCTTAATTTTTCAGACTTAAATGTTTTTGTTAATTACATTAATGGAAAACATGGAGATTAGGTGCCAAAGAACTTTAGACATCTTATAACTAATTCATATAGATATTTGTGGGTCAGTTCCTTCAGCTTCTTGCAATGGTCAAAGGTCATTTATTCGTTTATAGATGATTTTTCTTGTTATGGCTACCTGTATCTCATTCATGAGAAATCTCAATCACAGACATGTTCCAGGCTTATAAGGCTAGGGTTGAAAATCAATTTAGCAAAGGAAACAAATACGTCACATCTGGCCGTAGTTGTGAATACTATAGCAAATATGATGGATCAGGATAACAATATCCAGGGCTCTTAACTAAATTTATAGAGGAATGTGGAATTGTTCCGCAGTATACCATGCCAGAGTTTCTAGCATGAAAAGTATTACTGAGAGATGAAACAGAACATTTAAAGACATGGTAAGGAGTAATATTTGCTAGTATTCACCACCACGGCCATACGTTTCATTTTTTTTTTTTTTTGCATTTTCATTCCTATTTCCACGTTTCATTGTGGAAAGCATCATTTTCATCAATTTTCTCAATAAAATGACAATTATACCCTCTTATTTAAATAAAACAAAAAGAAAAGAAAAGAAAAATAAAGAATAAATTGCAACCATACTCCCAAATTTTTCAATAAAATA
>CAIGRP010015730.1:0-31765 GCA_903798385.1 Fraxinus cuspidata
TTACTCAATAAAATTTGATTTTTTTCATGACTTATTTGACATGCTTCCTGCACGCTTAATGTAGGATTTTGCCACTTGTACATAATATAATGCAGAGGAAAAATATTGAATGAAAAAATTGATTGTATTTTAAATTGACAAATGTTAGAGTAGCATGTGGCGTTATGTAAAGAGACGTCTCTGGTATGCGAGTTGAGCGATCACACATGACCTCGTCATTATAGGGGCACCAAAAATTTTTTTGGTTATTTGTCTCTGTGTGTGTGTGTGTAATTATATATTTAAAATTTTAATTAATTTTAAAATTTTAATTATTATGTTAATTTAAAGTGCACAATGTTTATGAGAAATGAGTTAAAAGATAGACAAATTATGAATTTTATTTAACATTGTTGTATTTCTTATTCCTAATTACATATCATATCAAGACATTTTATTTAACATTGTTGTATTTCTTATTCCTAATTAAATATCATATCAATACATTTTTATTAAAGTAATGGAAATAATTCAGATGTTTAGACTCATTTATAGCTAATTTCAATGTGTAGTGTTTAACTATTTACATTTAAGGATTATTTCTTTATTAATTGTAAGCATTTGATTTGGTATGATATGCAATTACATAAGATACTAAATCTAAAAATAATGTAATTGACTAGTTATAAGTTTTTTGAATATAAGTTTTTTTAAATAGTATCCTACTTTAAATAATTTGGGGGAAAAGGGAAAAGATGAAAAATATAATTAGTAGGAAGAAATATTTTGATGAAAATACTACTGTAGAAGACGCACAATCACTTGAAAATTCTTCATAACCAATTATTTCCTTTATATTGTAGATGAATCAATTGGATCACTTGAACAAAGGCTCAATCAATTCAATTCATATGAAAAAAATTGGATTTCTATTTTCTTCTAACAAATTAAAAACATTGGATGATACTAATTTAAAATCATTTTGTGATCTTCTTGACATTGTTCTAAAATATGTAAATTTTTGCAATCTTGATGGCAAATATTTGTTTTAAGAATTAAAAATTTTGCAAAATCTTTTACCAAAAGAAACAAGACAGCTTTTGATAAATTGACTTATTTAAAATTTTCGAATGTATTTATTGCTTACAGAGTATTACTGACAATTAATGTTACTGTTGCATCTATCGAAAGAAGTTTTTCAAAATTGACGTTATTAAAATTGTATCCACAATAAACCATATTACAAGAACGATTTAATGATCTAATTTTGATATATATTGAACAAGATTTGTTAGAACATATTAATTACGAAAATTTAATTAGTGGATTTGCTTTTAGAAATGTGAGAAGGAATGTTTTTACATGACTTGTTGCATTTCAAAATTTACATATGGTATTTGATAATTCTGATTTCAAAGTTTGCTCATATGGAATTGCACGAAAAGTTTAGTGGCATTGATAGTTTTTTGTTGATGACATATGGTTTTTGATGAAGTTTATGAGATACTTTTGAACTTTACTTGTATTTTTTTATTCACGACATTTAAAAAATAAACAGTATTCAAATATCATAATTTCACGGGGATATAATATTATTGAAATATATTTTTTTCTCAATCTATTTTTTTAATTTCATGAAAGGGGCACAATTTTAAAATATTGTACAGGACAACCAAAATTTCGGAGCCGGTCGTGCCATTATATAAATGTAGATGTACATGTAACAAGATTCATTAATGTATTACATTATATAGCATTCCACTTTTATTATTATTTTCTAACTATATCATCATTTTCAGAATTTTAATTATAGAGATCATGATGTTTTGTAATTTCTTTTTCCGAAGATAGTTCTCTTTTTGTGTAAGGTTTACAATATATATTACTTCACTTTTCATTAACTCTCTCTTCGAAGGTCAAATCTAACTTGAATTGAAGAATAAATCAATTTTAATTAGATAATAATGTATCTAAAAATATAAAAAATACCTCGTTTAAAATTTTTCCGACATTGTATAATGTATAGGGGAAAAAAAAAATAATCCTAAACACGAAATAACTTTTTTATAGTAGAAAATTCATTGTTTAGAGTTGGGATTGCAAATCGTTTTGTCTGTCTGCATGGGAGAAAGAGAAATTGGGAATAATAAAAAATGAAAGTGAATTATTAATAACTGAATGTAGTGAATACTGAATAATGAATCACCAATGTGGCCTGGTGGTCCGTGTCTATTGTGCATTGGGCTAAATAAGTCTCAACCTCATTACTCAGGGACGGTGTACGGTGTACCCAATTTTTTTTTTTTTTCTTTATAGTAATTTTCATATATAACCCTCTTTTTGAAATTTTTTGATATATTACCTAAAAAACAAACTATTTCTCAAAATATTGTTCAACATTTTTCTCATCAAAACATTGCTTACTTTTTTTTATTTTTATAGTAGAAAATTCATTGTTTAGAGTTGGGATTGCAAATCGTTTTGTCTGTCTGCATGGGAGAAAGAGAAATTGGGAATAATAAAAAATGAAAGTGAATTATTAATAACTGAATGTAGTGAATACTGAATAACGAATCACTAATGTGGCCTGGTGGTCCGTGTTTATTGTGCATTGGGCTAAATAAGTCTCAACCTCATTACTCAGGGACGGTGTACGGTGTACCCAATTATTTTTTTTTTCTTTTATAGTAATTTTCATATATAACCCTCTTTTTGAAATTTTTTGATATATTACCTAAAAAACAAACTATTTCTCAAAATATTGTTCAACATTTTTCTCATCAAAACATTGCTTACTTTTTTTTTCTCCATTATTAAATGCATTGTTTCACTTTTATGTAATAAAAATGCTACACTTGTAACAAATTGTCTTATGCATTGCTATCACCACTGATGCTATTAAATTTGTGTAAAACTTCTAACAAATTGCATTATGCCTCCGATGTCGCTACCAATATCACTGCCAGCGTCATTACATAAAGTACATCACTTGCAAAAAAAACTGAGTTACATGGTTGTCATCGTTGTCACATTCCATCTATCATCAATGTCACCGATCCACTGTCATCACAAGTTGTAGAGGCTCAAATTTCAAATCTCTCCACTGTCACCTCCCACCACTACATCGTTCCACCTAGAAACCATTTCGAACTTAAATTTCCAATTCTCGTCGCCACAAAATGACACCCATACCCTAAAATCTCACCACCTCCACCACCGTCAAACTTATGCATTGATCAGGTTTTGCAAAGAATTTGAGTTGTTTCTTACACGAATGTCAAATTTGGGTTTCATGGAGATTACAGAATTTGGCTTTCGCCGTAGATGTGGGTATTTGGAAATATGGATTTTTGGAAGAAAATGAGTGGAAGATAGTATTTTTTTTTTTTTTGGAAAAATAAAACGTAAATAGTAAAAATGGAACTTATAAAACAAAGCATAGTAAATGACATAATTTTATTCTTTTTATTAATATTAACGATTCAATTCATTTTTATTATATTTCGAAACATAAACAGTTTGATCTTATTCCTAACCAAAATATTGATATATTCATGTAGATTAAACCAACAATTTTGGTACGATTTTACGATTTAGCCATTCAACCTTCCTAAACGTAAGATTGGTGGATTAAGTGAGTCCACTAACAAATCATTTGATAGAATGTATTACGATTTCATAAGTGAGACGTGTATAATTCACAATTGAAGTTTAAATAAAAAGATTGCACGTGTTTATTGCTCAAAATCTATCATGAAAATAATTCCAAACAAATAGAACCCAAAAATAAAAAGTAAATCATTTTAGGATACAAATTACATAAATTTTTAACAAACCAAAATCTCATGAAATAGAAAACATTACCAGGAAAGGAACTTTAATTTGCGTGCCTAACGTGACTATTAAGCCCTCAATTATTTTATTGGTATATTGTTACAAATTTTATTTTATTTATAGACATTATTTATGTAATGATTCGCCTACTTACTTTTCAACTAACAAATATTTGGGAGGTGTCGAGATTTTATTAGGGGAATAGTTAAGTGGATAAAAGTTGTGAACTCGCTCCATCAGCCCCACATCGAGTCTATATATATTTTTGAGGTGTCAAGATTTAAATAGAATTTGTGTACTCTATCAACCTCTCTCGCTCGATCATCCACATGTCAAGTCTCTTGGATGATCAATTATTTCAATAATTTCGCCTATATATATTTCTTTTGAGGATTCTGAATCTTGTGATAATGGACGAGTACTTAAAAAGTCTATGTTAAATAAATAATAATAACCCTCCTAACAAATAGTTGGCTATACGTGAACACTTCTTTTGTTACCGACATAATACACATATGATCCTACATTTATAGCCTTTCTTTATCATTCCTTTTGCAAATAAATTAGACGACATAGGTTTATCATTCCTTTTGCGAATCCTATTGAAATTAAAAGTTTTTCAAGTCACATAAAATTTCTTTAATATGTTTGACACGTAAATAAAATTCAAATAATATTATGTGACTAAACATTTGACATTTCTGTCTATGCATGTGGGTAAAACACATTTTTGTACCTTCTCTTTTAGCGTTTGGTACAAAAGTGAAAGACAAATGGTAGCTGTTTCTGTTCCTTGTTCCTTGTCTTTGAGTAAGAATCTGTATTATTTGATGTGACTCTGACCGCAATGCCCTCGTCCATTACAATTTCAGGGAGTCTTTGATGCACGTTACGAAGAAGAAATACATTTTACGATGTGAATAAAAAATATGTGATTAAAAAATAAGAAAAAATTTAAATTTACGTGTAATATTATTTTATTGAAATATGTGGAATTGAAAATGAATTTTGAAAGAATGAATCTTTTTTAAAATGTTAATCAAAGGGGACTCAATATTTTCTTATGAATAATAAATGAGATAAGATTCATTCAATGACGCAGTGAGTGAAGTCTGATGCATTTACGTCATCCACTTTGGATTTATTGCAGACATTTCAACGAAATAAGGCGCATCAAATGATTAATCTTCTTACGTTCAATGTAGGCGTCGCTTGAGATACATCCTGAAAAATCAATTTTATTAAGAGATTAACAAGTTGAATTTGCTCATATTTTTGATCCAATCGGATCGAATAGTTTGTTGAAGTTTAATGAGCCCGTAAGACTCGGATATCATTCTTAAAAGGTTAATCTACGAAGAAGAGTAATATAAGTCTTATAAGTTGATCCATATTTTCATTTTTATTCGACGTGTGATTCGATCGTATTTGACCAAACAAGAACAGTAGTCATTGTCCAAGCGCAGCCATATTCTAGGAAGATGTATCTATCTATATATTTATTATATATAGAAAGAGTGAAGATGGAAAGTTAGATAGAGAGAAAATCAGAGAAGATGAGTGCAAATGGATATCCGGCTTTGTTTGAGACAAAAGCAGGAAAGGGGAGAATTGCTTTTAAGCTATTTTCTTTAACAATACTTTTGTGTATTTTTCTGATATGGTTATACAGATTAATGTATGTACCAAGAAAAGGAGAGGCAGGAAGATATGCTTGGATTGGAATGTTTATTTCTGAGGTTTTGTTTGGTGTATATTGGATCATCACTCAGATAGTTCGTTGGAACGTTGTTCATCGGTATCCCTTCAAGGATAGACTCTCTCGCAGGCAGGTTCCATGTTACTTTGCTGCATAGTGTTACATATTTATACAATAAATATAATGTGTGAAAGAAATAATTAATTTAGAAGAAGTATCCAATTGGTGAAAAATGTGGAATTTGTATGGGAGGTCGGGGGTTCGAGTCACACCTCACGCATTATATTAAAAAGTCTTTGATTTGGGTCCTGGCCTTGAGCTAATAATAATAATAATTATTTTTTAATCATTTTCGAAATTATTTAATTGGTCAACTAGCTAGTAAAATATGACCGTTTTTAACAATTTAGTATCAACAATCCATTATCACTAGCCATAAAAATTGCAAATAATACTGGATCATGGTGGAGGCAGTTAAGTCATTTTTCCGTGTATATAAATACACATCTGGGCATTAGAAAATTATTAAAAATACGAAATTATATCTTCTTATTCAGAAAAATATTATACTCAATTTTACATATTTTCTGGAGTATACTTGAGAATTCTGAAAATCATTTGTGATTGCTGCATAATTGTTTATTTGATCGTTGTATCCTGGAAGTAATTGTCCACAGAGGTCGCAGCAGTTATCGACGGGCAATTTCGCTTTAGGACATCGTGCTGTCACGAGACTCGATCGGTCGATAAGTTTTATTTCTGCACTTTACTGTATTGCAACTAGATTAAATTCTAACAATCTAAAGCGAAATTACACAGAGGTCGCAGCAGTTATCGAAGGACAATTTCACTTTAGGACATCTTGCTGTCACGAGATTCGATCAGTCGATAAATTTTATTTCTACACTTTGCTGTATTGCAACTAATAATATTTCTAACACATAGTATCTAAGTTTATTGTTTTTGTTTTCTATTGTTTTTCATCCATTCAGTTAGACCAACTTAGTTGCTTCTGAACCTATGCAAAACAATAACAAAGTTACATTTAAGCATAGTACATATGTTTCAGTAAGTATATAAAGTATGATTGGTTAAGCTTAATAAATTTGCTTATAAGTAAATAAGCAAGTGTGTTTCAAAATACATAACATCTTTTTGTTACATTTGGTCAGCCTTAGTTAGGATTAGGTTCAGCTCTTCTTCTTGCCTGTTGCTATTATTGGATAAGGTAGGTTGTGTCGTTTCAACTTGGATTTACGGGCTGACCTCATGTCCTCGAGCTCTTTGCATGCTGACTCTCCCTTGCCATATCAGTCACATGGGGTCAAATTTTGCGAGTTAATTTTTCTGTTTAGCTACACTAACATCTTTGTCAACATTTTGGTTGACATCCAATGATGTAACAGACAATTTAGCTATTTGTTTGGATAATATTTGTTCAAATCAATGGCCAATTTTTTTACACGAGATGTCAAGATGTCAAAAATGGATTCAAAGTATCTTTATTCTAGCTACAAATGACATGCTAATGAGTTAATGTCAAGGTCAGTTACTTTTCACATAGTCTGTGATTGGCTAACACGCCACAATGTGTAGCAAATCGCAAAACAAGTGATATTGTAACACGCTGCGGTGTGTGCCCAATCACATAATAAGTAATATTGTAGACATATCTGTGGTAGAAACTTCTGCTTATTTTCCTATAATCAAGCGACTGTTGCTTAAATTGAACAATTAATTTTGAGCTACACACACTGATTTTTCATCTGTTACTTTTTTTAATCCAATTTCCTTATTTGTGACTTGAATATGTTCCCATCTTGCAGATACGAAGACAAACTGCCAGGGATCGACATTTTTGTTTGCACAGCAGATCCTATATTAGAGCCTCCATCAATGGTAATAAACACAGTCTTATCAGTAATGGCATACAATTATCCACCTGAAAAGCTTTGTGTTTACCTCTCTGACGACGGGGTTTCAGAACTTACATTCTATGCTCTCTTGGAGGCCTCTAAGTTCTCAAAATATTGGATACATTTCTGTAAGAAATTTGCAGTCGAACCAAGGTCACCCGAATCCTATTTCGCTCTCAATACTGATCTACACGATTCAGTCTTCGAGGAAGAATGGAGCACTATCAAGGTAACAATCCATATTGTACCTATAATGCTGATACTAATTTGAAATGACTTTCTAATTGACGTTTTTCTTGATTCTCTTTTCAGAAACTATATGAAGATATGAAAACTCGAATCGCTGCAGCTGTTGAAAAGGGTCACCTTTCGAATGAAATAAAGGGCCAACATAAAGGGTTCTCAGAGTGGGACTCTAAGATCACAAAGAGAGATCATCAATCAATTGTTCAGGTAATATAGACTACATTCAATTTCAATTGTTCTTCATTTTCATATTACACTGTCAAAAATATGTATATAACTCAGTTACTCTCTTCAGGTTTTAATAGATGGATGGAACCCGAACACAGTTGATATAGATGGAAATCCATTGCCAACACTCGTATACCTGTCCCGAGAAAAGAAACCACAATATGCACATAATTTTAAGGCTGGAGCTATGAATGCACTGGTAATAAATTTTAGGTGTTTCTTCTTCTATCTACCAAACAAATTTTGTTCATTTCATAAATTTAAACCTTGATTATGTTCATGTCAACTATAAGAGAAAGGTGGAAAACACAAGTTCTATTTACTCATTGTAGTTGAATAATCACTCATATTGTGCAGATACGTGTGTCATCAGAAATAAGTAACGCACCAATCATCCTCAATGTGGATTGTGATATGTACTCAAACGATCCAGATGCAATACGAGATGCCTTATGCTTCTTTATGGATGAGAAGCAAGGGCAACAGATAGCCTATGTTCAATATCCACAGAGCTATGAGAATATTACAAAGAATGATATCTATTCAAATGCAAGATTTCCAGTTCTCAAGGCACGTCTTTCAATCACGCTGAGAATTTCTTTTCCTCACTTTCCTTGCGTTTGAATATAGCAGTTTCTAAATCTGATCTGCCACTAGTAGCAATTTTTGTGAGAAGATATAAACATTTCAAGATATAAATTCTGAAACGAGTAATATAACTTGCATAACGTTTTTTTCAAAGAATTACAAACTGGAAGTCCCTATTTTAAACAAGATTGAGTTACTGAAATGTTCCATATCTATGACATTTCATGGACTGAACTTTTTCAATCTTTCTTATGAAGATTGATTTTGCTGGGTTCGATGGTCATGGTATTATGCCATATATTGGCACAGGATGTTTCCACAGGAGAGAGAGCCTTTGTGGAAGGAAGTATTCTGAAAATTGTATTGTTGAATGGAATGACGTGAAAGATACTATAAAAGGAAGAACGATAGACGAATTTGAGGAAGCTGGTAAACTTGTTGCAAATTGTAGTTACGAAAAGGGCTCTCAATGGGGAAAAGAGGTTTGTTTTGCTCCCTTTTATGCTGATATATGAAGCGTGTTTGTGCTTAAAAGCCTAGCATGCTGATGGTCTAATTCTAGACAGGAAAGTATTGTAGCGTAGCATTCATGGAATTTGTAAAATGTGCAGATGGGATTAGTGTATGGATGTGCTGTCGAGGATATGGTAACAGGCTTAACAATCCAGTGCAAGGGATGGAAACCTGTTTATTACAATCCAACAAAAAGGGCATTTCGGGGTGTTGCTCCAACAACCTTAGATCAACATCTTTTACAGTACAAGAGATGGTCTGAAGGCTTGTTTCAGATATTACTTTCCAAGTATTGTCCCATAATATATGGACATGGAAAGATCAGATTTAGTGCCCAAATAGGATGTTGTCTGTACCTTTTATGGGCTCCTGTTGCATTTCCCACGCTATATTATGTGGTCATTCCTGCTCTTAGCCTGCTCCATGGTGTGCCGTTGTTCCCAAAGGTATGTACTTCGATCTCCCCGTGTTTGCATGTTGGTTTAAAAATTAGCATGAAAGGATCCTCGAACAACATAGGTTGGTCTGAAAATCCTTAGCAAACACAAAGAAGTTTATCAAGTTCCTCTAACATATCATATCTACATTCCAGGTATTTGGATTATGGTTTCTACCATTTGCATATGCATTTGTTGCAAAAACTGCTTACAGCTTAATAGAAAGCCTAAGAAGTGGAAACACATTGAAGGGATGGTGGAACTTTCAAAGAATGTGGGTGATTAGGCGAACGACATCATATTTCTTAGCCTTCATCGACACAGTTGTCAGGCAATTAGGATTCTCTGAAACAGGATTTGTAGTCACTACCAAGGTGGTGGATGATGATGTTCTAAAGAGATATGAACAAGAAGTCATGGAATTTGGAAACTCATCTGTAATGTTTACTATTATTTCAACACTTGCATTGCTGAATCTTTTCAGCTTAAGTTGGGGAATCAAGAAACTTGTTTTTGGTACAACATTTGAGGCATTGGAAAATTTAATCCCACAAATTATTATTTGTGGATTAATGGCTATGGTGAATTTACCAGTTTATGAAGCTCTATTCTTTCGGAGGGACAAAGGAAGTATACCATCTTCAGTTATGTTCAAGTCTATTGTCATAGCATCAATGGCAGTTCTCATGCCTATTTACTAGAGCAGGAATTTCTGTTAATCTTTTGAAGTTTTATCAAAATGTAGCACGAGTTATTGAACTTCCACTGTCTTCAAGTTGTAGCTAGAACCTTAAGTGTTATGAATTCTACAATTCAGAGTCGGCTTACTTGATTTATACTTGGAAAATTGCACCTGCCAATTTATTGATGCAGTGATGAGTTAGTCCTCAACTTTTCATTGTAGTTACAGACTTGTCCTCCAATATCAGTAACTCTTTCAACTTTATTGAGCCTCCATTTGACTATTTTATAAATGCTTTATAAATTATTTATAAATGATAAAATTTCATTTTCAACCACATATTTCGATACGTCAGTATCGAGAAATCTAATGAGTGGCATGCTTTTACCAAGTAAAGTGGATGATTATCATAATCGATGACAAATTGTTCAACTATAATTGAAGACAAATTAGAATCAACATGCCGTGAATACTTGCATAACAAAATAATATGATGAGTAAATAAATCATTACATCCTTTCAGCGGACTTCTTAAACGGAAACTATTATAGAGATGAGATATGTTAATTAAAGAAAGCTGAAGATAAGCATGCGACAAAAAAGAGATGGAGGACATAAATTAATTACTACATAGTGACGTGATCTCAATAGTACAACCACGGGTAGGGACGAGTCTTTAAAATGCCAAACAGCTATCAAGAATCATAGTCCATTACAATGAAAATACCTTAAATCAAACTAACATGAAAGAAACGTAATCTACGAGCAAATGAATCCTAGAATGACTAATATAGAAAAACTAATATGCCTGCAAAAGAAGTCATATAATAAGAAGCTACAGCGAGCTTGGTGTTTGAACTGATTCCCGGCGGTCCCCAATCGTCTGAATCCCAACTATCATCTCCGCTTGATCGTGGAGCCGGCGCCGGCGAAGGAGCGGACTCCGGCGACTCAACTTCAGAAGGGTGCATTACACGGACAATAAGCCTTTGGCCAGATTTGCAGTGCCCAGACTGGCCACTTATGAAATAAAAGAACCCTGAGCGATCAAAGTGGAAAATCGTGTTTCCATCGTGGAATTTGGTGATAGGATTTGATGTGTTGCAGTTTAAGTAATCCTCAGAATTCACCACCAGAACCGAGTCCTTATGGTACTTGAAATCTGAAAACAAAAGCAAATTAACAAACCACATATTTGGTACGCAGTATCAGACAAGACAACGGAGATAATTTAATTAAACTTACAAAGAGTATCTCCAATGCAGAATCTGTTTCTAGCAGCCCACTCATTGTAGGTCTCAGGCTCATTTCCAGTTGGTGTAACCCAACCTCCCTCTTCCCCAACTTCAAACTCGTAAGAAATTACAGAGATGATGAGTGAGAAAAATAAGGCATTTTTCAAGATTTTGGAGGTAACTGCTATACTTTTCGAAGCCATAAGAGAGAGTTTAGAGTTTGCAATTTGCTTTCTTTTTTTCTTTTTTTTCGAAGTAGCCAAGAATTGAGTTTGAGTTTTATAGTAGTAGGACTAGAAAAGAGGAGACATGACAGTTAAGTCAGTTATTTTGTGAGGTAAGTGGAGAAAAGGGTGCGAAGTGGGCTACGTGAGCTCTTCCATTTCTCTCAACTCAAGTTAGAAATGATCAACTTTCCAATGGGTGGGGCCCTGGGGGTGGGGTTAGGGTGACAACTTAAAATAGAAATGTAAATCTAGCTCGTGACATTCACAATGAAATTGCAATCCAACTCATGCTTATAAGAAGGTTCGAGCTCACGCATGCACTCTCAAGACTAGAAAAACGAGCTAAACCATAGAAGTATAGTTATGTAGCTAACACATACCACGAGAGTGAGCTTAGTAAAACACTACAACATAACAACGAAAGTTGTTAACACGCAGCAAGGTACGGTGTATCCACAATTTAAGCTTATCTATACCAGAATCACGATTGCTCTATCTAACTCTTTTGAAATACCCCCACGCACCCCCTTCCAAACCAAACTCTTGGTTGGATTTTAATAGGAAGCACTCTGTTGAACGAGAATTTCTAAAACATAATTAACTGTAGAAATACTCAATTGTGAAGTATAATGCAGTCTGATGCACACTTGAATTGTTCAATGAAATGACATTGAACTTTGGCTAGTTTACATTCACTGTATTTGGATAATGAAAACCTAAAGAAAACCACCATAAAAAATAAAAGAAAATAATAGCTAGCTTCTAATCACAAAATTTAAGTTCAATAAACTTTGATTTCCAACTCAGAACCGGGCGAGCTGCATTCTTCACAATCTGAAACAATTTCGTCAATACTCAATGGCAAGCTGTTTGAGAAAATAAGACTCGGTTTCACCTTTGGCACAAACACAGGATCTGCCTCATTGTTGAGAATCTGAAAAACTCTCCTCATTGAAGGCCTTTCACTACTATCCGGATTGGCGCAACTTAGGCCTATAAGCAGCAGCCTTCTCATTTCTTCCTCTTTGTATCCACCATTCATTCTTTGATCTGCTGCTTCAATTATTTTTCCTTCAGAATACTTTCTCCAAACCCAGTCCACCAAATTCACCTGTTTTTGGCTTTCGTCTTCTCTCTCAATAGGCCTTCGTCCACAGGCCAGTTCAAGTATAACCACACCATAGCTGAAAACATCAGTTTTCTCTGTTGCTGTCCCATATTGAAGGTATTCTGGAGCAAGATATCCCATAGTTCCCGCAGTAAGAGTCGAAACTGGACTCGTCCCATGATCCATAAGCCTTGCAAGTCCAAAATCACCTAATCTTGCATTGTAATTCCCATCCAGCATAACATTACTAGTCTTTATGTCTCTGTGAATCACTTGCTGCTCACATTCTTGATGCAGATAAGTGAGAACAGAGGCCAACCCCACTGCGCTATTGTATCTATATGTCCATTTCAGAGGATTACCATTTTCAGATTCTTGGTACAGTACCTTATCAAGACTCCCATTGGGCATAAAGTCGTAAACAAGAAGCAATTCACCTTTTTCAACACACCAACCTTGGAGCTGGACTAAGTTTTTGTGCCTCAAAGAAGCTATAATCGATAATTCCGAGAGGAATTCAGTTTTTCCTTCGTGGGTATGTTTCGATCTTTTCACTGCAGAAATAGTTCCTAAATCCATGAAAAAGGCTTTATAAACAGTGCCAAAGGCTCCATGGCCTAAAATCCTGCTAGAATGAAATCCTCTTGTGGCTGATTTGAGTTCTTTGTAACTAAACTGCCTTGGACCTGTCACCAGCTCTGCTTTGATGATTCTCTCTGATTTGATACCCTTCCATTTCTTGACAGAAATCCAACCAAATATTACAAGAACTGCGCAAAAGAAGGCCGGAAAACCAATCCCGAGACCCAAACCAATCCTCTTGTGGTGCCTATTTCCTGAACCAGAAACTGTAATTGGTGGCATAAGTGGCACAGAACTATCAGAAACATTGTGAGGCTGAACTTTTGGCCTTAAGGGACGAAATCCCATAGTCCGGAAACTCCAATTCTCAATGCAATGTAGTTCTGTACTCCCTTCAGTTGAAGCTGAAAATCCTACATACATAAACTCCTTAAGATAATCAGAAAGGTCAATAGCAACTCTCAAGAGAGGCTCCTCAGGCTTGAAACTTGAATAACTCATGAAAATTTCCAACTTTTTCTTCTCATTCTCGTAATCAATCCACGCAGTAATCAGATTCCCACCCTTCAAATTGACACCTTGAATCATCGAATTCACTGTCTTGATTGAAATAAGGCTATCTATATCCAATCCAACATGATTCTCATCAGGATCATTGAAGTGCAAGTCCTGTCTTGTATCAAATTCAATTGCAATAAACCTGTTCTTGCTTAACTCTGATGAGTTCACAAGGCCCAAGTACCCTCCAGGACTCCCTAATGTCTGGTTATTAGGAGAAAGAAAAAAGGCCAAACCGTCTCCGAACGACGACGGATTAACATTATCAATGGAAAAAGAAAATCTCGTGGAGAATGAAGCAGTTATATTTGTCTCCGGATCAAAGAATGCAACTGGGTAGTTGTAGATTACAGAACCGGAGCTTGAAGAAGGGACCCCAAGTTCTCTAGTTAACCCAATTACGCCGTTTCGGAGATAAGAATCGCCAAGAAGAGTAATGTTTCTGAATGCGAAGAATGGGAAATCAAGATTAACATTCTCTGATAACACATAATCTGGGTAGACTGAAAGGTTAATGAGAATCAAGAAAACAAGAAGCTGTCTTGGAGACATGGTGATGTGATGATTTTTTTGAGAAATATTTTGAAGATTTCTTACAAGAAGTACTCGAGTTTCTTAGAACAGGTACTTGAGTTCATGATTGAAGAAGAAAAAGAGTATAAGCAATTTTCTTGGCGGGGTGGGGGTGGGGGAAACGGGGTTTAAATGGTTAAAGGAAATGGTGGGTATTTCTTGAAGAACAAAATAATTGGGAAAAAAAGTGAGACGATATGTGCTTTATAACGGTAATATGGGTGTGCTGATTTGGAGGAGAATTTTCCAATCTTTGCATGGGGTTAGGTGTGTGAAACGACACTGTTTTGGCTATGCATCCGTATCAAGTGTAATACTTGTAGTATACTGGTCACAAGTGAACGTGCGTTGTACGTTTTTTCTAAAATAATTTATAAGTGTTGTAGAAGTAATATTTGAATATGCGTTAATATGAAAAATAGTTTAAAAAAAATTATGTAAAATGAACTTTTTATACAATTCAATTATTTATTTACGTGCGTGTATAACAATTAACATTTATTTATATATACCATATTACAATTCAATCAATTAATTCTTTTGTGTACAATTTATAAATTTTGGGGCTATTCAATTACTAAGTACTACAATTCAATTATTTACATACGTGCGTGTATAGTAATTAACATTTATTTATAGATATATTAAATATCACGTCAAGTCTTCGAGTTCAAGTACACTTATTTATTTTTAATATTATTCATTTATTCTATGATATAACATCATTTGTCTAAATGTGTATAAATTAATATTTTTCAATATCTATTAATTCAAATTAATTAAATTCCACATTGGTTCACGTACAAACACTTTGTCTATATATATATATAAATTATTCTTTTCATTCATTGATTCAAATTAATTAAATTCCATGTTCATGAATGTATTTGATTGTTCTCATACAATTTAATTATTTATTTACATGTATGTATAATAATTAACATTCAATTAAATACATAATAAAAACAAAAAGTATGGATATTTAATATATTATGGAACATTCAGTTAGATGTATATTGAGAAACGAAAAAGTAAAGTATTATTGAAATAATTGAATTGTAATAGGATTAGAATCGTCCAAAAAATGATTTCTCACTCGATGCGATATTTAATATATTATAGATAATCGTAGAAGAAGATACTTTTGCTGCTTTGCATACTGTCCAGTAAAATGTTCAACTTATACCTTCCCAATTTCATTCCTTGTGATCGTATTTTGGCTTTGACACGAACCTTATTTATCGTATATGCATTAAGACTTCCCTTCATACTGAAATTCCTTCTATTGATCATATTTTTTACTCTAACATGACCTCATTTATCGCATATCCATGAAGGTTTCCCTGCTAATAATAGTCTTATTCTTGAATCTTGAGGAATCTTGCTCACTGCGTGGACCGTTAGAAATTGAGCTTAAAAAAGTGCCAATGACACTGAATGCCATGTGATTTGGGCCCTTCTTCCCATTATATAAAATAAACATTGATTCCCAAAAAAATAAAATGATATATACATATAATAATCACGTGTCATATAGCCGTTACAAGGTAGAAAAAGCCCAACATGTTCAAAACATTTCTCCCCTTTTTGTCTAATCCTTGCCTTCTCTTTTTTTCTTTTGTCCCAAAAAGAAATATTGATCCAATCATCTACCAACTACACCAACTCGACCACACGTGTCAAGGGGACTTTTTTAAAGTTTAGATACGTATTGGGGATATTGTATTTTAAGAGCAACTAATGTAACAATAATGACTTAACGTGTCAATATTTCTACGTGAAATCAATAACCACGATTATTACACTAGTTTTTAAACCTTTCTTGCTATCTACAGCATACTACATAGTGGTAAACAAAATAGTACCCTTAAAAGTTTGGAACACTGCTCTAGCTTGGTACTTTTTAAATTAAACTATCAATCATCTAAGCATAGGGAAAAAATTTGCTTTAAGAATAGAACAAAACCATTATTTTGCAGAGGGTGGTAGTCAACCTTACACCTTAAATCCTCGTTTACTAGTACTGTACAGATTCAGATTCGACAGTACAAAAACGAGATTTTAACCAATTTTTCCATTTTGATATTGTACAGCATCATCCCACCTAGTTGCTACCATAAGTAGTGGAAGCATTCTTTGACATACTCTTCTGCCTGTTGGCAGTTCTAAAAGGTTTGTCCAAGGCTGCATATGCAATATATACATCCCTCCATTCACGAGGCTTCGCTTATCCTTCTGATTAACCCTTCCAGATAGCCATCTGCAAATTCATCTGCGAGTCGGTAATGAAAGAAACAATTTTACTAGGAACAAAAACTAACTGCAATATCATACGCAGAAAAAGATATCACTGATGAAAGGAAATCGAACTCTATAGTGGCCGAAGAAGGAAGAATAAAATTTCGCTTTTAATTACATCAATCAATAAAAATCGGAAAGAAGCCTCAATTAAAATCCAACGTGAATGAAGCTCTAACAAAATATTCAGCTGAAAATATTGTGAGACTGATTTTTTCGACAGAGACATTACTCAGCCTCATCTGATAGTGGTCAAAGTGCAGAAGTTTGTGCTCTTACTCACATAGGTTAAAAATGTTGTAAGTTACTCTTAACTCATAGAAAAGTTATTCAACTTTAGATGCGAAACTTTTTTTTCCCTAGATTAGTCCTTGAACTTTCAATATGACATGGTAAAGTACAGGGAAGAGAAAATGTGAAGCTAACGAATTTCCCAATGAGTTGCTAGATATATTTTGCAACCTATCCTACTATCACGTATTCTTCGCATTTGTTCACCCACTTGAACAGATCATAAACAAAAATAAAGAGCATGGTAAGAAAGAACCTTATCCTGTGGAAGAAGTCCCAACCAAAATCAATCACCAACGCTTGAAGTCCAGAGACAACAGTGAGGCAACAACTCTATTCATGTTGTTGTCACTTAAATTTGTTGAAGCTTTCGGGGAAGGAGAACTGTACAATGCAAATTAAGGCCTTAGTCACCAACTGCAATGATAATTCAGAGAAAAAAAAAATCTTTATAGCAACTACCTTCATCCATGCTGCAAAAGCTTCCCTGGGGAAATATAACATCAGGATCCATTTCTTGCTGCAAGGGTAAAACTACAGCCACAGAGCTTTTACTGCAGAAAGAATGCAGATTCAGGAGTTTCAAATTTTCTAAAGAAAAGATTGCTTGAGTATAGAACTAGCTCAAAAGTCATTCTATGGTTCAATACAAACCAAAAGAAAAGATGAATTACATTCCTTTGTAAGTGTTCGAGGGCATAGATGAAACATTATTACTGAAATATGTGGTTAACATCCGATATTATCTGTCAGAGCAATCCCATTTATGCTGAAATTTCAAAAAAGAAAAAAAAAATAATTTAGTTATTCACCTGGCCCAGGATGGTATTAATTTTCTAGAGGGTAAGTCTTCTTCTTCTTCATCTTCTTCATCAGAGCACTGATATGGAGAAATATCGTACGACTTCTCTAGACACTGCTGGACAAACATGTCATCATTTTTGCTTGAGTTATTCACCACATTCATTGCCTAGGCAAGGAATGTAAAATGAAAATGTCAGTATGAAAACTCGAAAAAGAACTTTTTAGCATCTAGATGAAAGTGGTTTTGACCCTAAAAAGTGCCAAGTTAAATTTCTTCATTGGCAAACTAGAAGGTGTTACAGAAGTAGAAAGAAATTGAACTAATCCAATCTTTTTGACATCCCTGTAGACTAGACACCAACCATAGACACTACATATCTTTGTAAGCTCATCTTTCTATATGTTCCATTGTTATGGGCTGTTTTCACTATAAAGGCTCAACGTCAAAGAAGACATGACAGACAATATGAATTGAATTAGACAGAAATGGAAACTTCCAACACCTTTCCAATTTCACAAGAAGCGCCACATTCTTCAAAATGAATGATAGTTTGCTGGACACCATCCATTGCAAGTCCGGATGGTACAGATTTAGTCTCTGTTTCTTTAAAAGCAGCATCATCTCCAGCTTTATCCCGGTTTTGTTGCCTTCTGAATTCATTGTTAGACTCCTTATTGCTGTTCACTTGTTCATGCTAGAATATAACCAAGATAAGTGAGGTCATGGAAACACGAAGCAAAAAGTAATCAGGTTTACTAGTAATATAGAACAACTTACAACTTTGAAACGCTGTTTTTCTTTCTTTGCTTTCTCGGCACACATTTTTTCTTCTTGTTCTCTCTGCTGTCTTTGCCTAACTTCAATGCGCATTCTTTTCTTCTCCTTCTGCTTCCTCTCCTCTTCCTCTCTCAGCCTTTTCTTTGCTTGCATATCAGCATCTTTTCTCTTCCTTTCCTCTTCTCTTTTTTTCTTGTCCAACTCCTTTTGTCTCATATTTTCTTTCTCCATCTTTGCTCGCTCGACTTTCAGTGCTTCTTTTCTTACCTTGCGTTCATTCTCTCTTTTTTCTTCCAAAAGCTTTGCAGCCTCTGCAGCTTCTAGAGCCTTCACCTTGATGTCTCTCTTTCCTGAAACATATTAAGTTCTAAACTATGTATCAAATAGATAAATATACAAAACCCATAAGTATCTCACACCCTTCTAAACAACTTTGTAACACACTATCCATAATTCTCAACCATAGAGAACTGGAAACTTTATCCAACACCACGAGAGGAAAGGTGCCAAAGAGAAGCTGCCATTTATGTAATACCCCAAACCCTAACATGTAATTTGGTTGCATGATATAATAGTTAATCCCTATTATCATGTACACAAAATGATAAAAATATTTTTAGGTAAGATACTACAAGTGTTGAGCTCCTCTTAAAGCAAAAACACAAACTGAAGAAGAAAGAGAGATTCAAGGGAGTCGAAGACGTGCTGTGCTAATACATATACAAAAGAATGTAATAAAATAAAAGCATAATATAAGACAAATATAAAATGGAGAATACTTCAAAATGAGAAAGGTTCTTGATCTTGAACCACCTGAACAAATGCAATTAGTAAGTTTACTGTATCAAATTGTTTAAGAACAAATGAAATTCCTAAGAGAGGATTAACAAATATAAAGCACCAAGCAAAGGAAAGAAGAAAAACAACCTGCACATACTGCAGCTGCTTGTTTTTGTTTTACCAGCGGGATAAATGAAGAGACATTTAAAACAATGTTGTTTCTCTTAGACTCCTTCAATGAAACCTTTTGTTCTTGTCTCAAACTGGTTCTGCGTGGTAAATTTGTTTTGTTCAAACTGTTTTTAAATGATTCCTTGGCCTTCCTGATTTTATTTGCTCCTATGGATAACGTCTGGTTTTCCTTTGCCTCACTGTTATTTCTTAAGAGACTTTCAGATTTTTGTTTGACCTTATTTTGAATCCCAGTGAAGCTGGTTTTTGTGTTAAAATAATCCACACTGTCTCTGCTCAGAGACATCTCGTCTGCAAAATTTAGACTTGAATTTGTAAAATCTTTTAGTGGTTCTCTTCGAGCATAATGACTATTGTCTGATGAATCAATCTCTTCTTGGACTTCATCTGCCTCCTCATCCAGAGTCTTATTCTCTTCACTTACACTGAAATCCTCCTCAATTGGGAAGCATGTTAGCTCCGGATTTGAACTCAAACTCTTCTCTGAATTTCCTGAGTGTGACGACGATCTTTCCCATAGCTTCCCAGCAGGAGAAGCATAATGATTTCCTGAATGCCAACCAAATCGTGCACCAGAATATGGTAGACAATCAGAATATGGCATCCCTTTAGATGCATTCACAACACTGTCATCAAATCCAAACTGTTCATCAACATTTATATTCAAAGGTAAAGTGCCCAACCGCTCAATAAGACCACTGGGTTCAGATTGAAATAAATCTTGGGTTCCCTGAAACTTGAAACGAGATGAGAAGTGGGATAAACGTGTATCTGTGCTAGCAGATTTGCAAATATGTGCCAGAATACTGGCACGTTCAATTGTGGTCCTAGAAAGGTTCAGTTTGTCGAAGTCTATTCCATCACCAGCAATGTTCACTTCTCCATTATCTTCTTGTGCATCTACAATAAATCCTTCCAACACAGGCATAGTTTGATCGACATCAACAAAGTCCAAGTCTTTATCATTAGGAGAAGGAACTGAGCACTGTGAAAGTAGCCTGTCCTCTCCCTGATGGGAATTTCCTTCAGGAAGGGTGTTCTCAAAACAAGCCAAATTTGCAGAATTTGGCAGATCAAAATTGTTATCAAGAGGTAACAAGTGTTGTCTGCTTTGTTCATCATGGGGTTTCATTACATCTAAAAAGTTGCTACCCAGAGATGGAGTTCTCACTTCCTTAGCCAAGCATCCTCTTGTGCCTCTAGCATCATCTTCAGTTGAACTCAAGACAAGGGATGCCCCTAACTGTTTGTGATCGATAGCAAAGGAGGACTTTCTATGTTTATTCTCCTCTTCAAAATAACATGTGCCCTGCATAGACATTGACGTGAATTGAGCTCCTGCATCAGAAAACTAAAAGAACTACCTGTGAAAACAAGATATCCAAGGGAGATTCATTTCTAGAGACATCAGATCTTCTGCTAACAGAAGTTGATTTCCAGTTACGTGATAAGGGAGGAACCCTAAATGATATTTCACAGTTTCAATTCAATACTAAATCAAAGAGCCACTTAGTCCAAACATGCATATTAGAATCTCACACAACCTCACAAAATGCATATTGGCAAATGAAATAATTAATCAAACAGAAGGCTAGCAGCCGAGGGTGTTTTGTTGAACATGCTTAAATATTTAGATCACATTCTCTATTTCCCCATCTTTGTGTAAAATATATAAAGCTATTTATTTACTTCCATTAAAGTTCTACACAGCTGAAGATAATATAAACTGGTAATTTAAGTGCACTCATATTCCAGGTATAATTATGATTACAAGTTACATTCACTGAAACATATGCAATCTGATTTCATTTATTTGCCTAGACATTGAGGAAAATTACAGACAGTTCACTATCATAGATGAGAAAGGATACAAAACGATTATTTTAGTAGATAGCTGATCATCATATTCAATTTGACAGCACTTGCAATCTGATTTCTGTTATTTGTCAAAACCATGAGATAAGATCTTCATAAAATCTACATTCCAGAAGTCCTAACTGAGAACATGAAAGCTAGATATGCTATGCAATGTACTATAACACATATATCATTATAGAAAATCAGAGTCAAGCTTTAAGAGCTTCATGAAAGAATTTATATGAATATCCAGCAAACCGTGCTACAAAAAGAAGCCCTGATAAAAATACTTAAAAAATATATATCTTCTTGCACTGCATCCAGATATGTCAAGCAACATGTGAAAGGAAAGCCTTGCTTTCCAGTCGAATACGTAACATGGGCAATCAGGCTTAATCCTGTGCCCTGAAGCAGGATATCTCTCTAAATATATCTAAAAAAAAATCATGGAATAATAAGAATAATAGAAGAATATATACCTTGATATTATGAGACTCAGGTGCCGACTCAATGACTTCCATCAAATTCCTGTCTTCCTTAAATGCATCCACCAAGACAGCGTCACCTTTGGTTCCAGCATTCTTCAAACATGAAGTTGTAGAGTCCGGTTGAATGCCGTTAGGCTTTTGTACCCTAAAACTTGGGGAAGTGGTAAAACTATTAGTTTGCCGATCTTCAATCTTTCTCCTCTTAATCTGTGGCCACGAGCGCTCTTTGGCAGGCCTGAATCTTCCTTCAGGTGGTGAGTGCTTCTTCGTGATTTGAGGAGCACTTGAAACATTGATAATTTCATCTTCACGGTGCAAAGACCCAAATGAATTACATGTTAATAATCCATTTTCTCCATGAAGTGGACTCCTGTCCAAGTTTCTCTTGTCACAAGACAAATTGTGCTCATGTTTAGTAGAAACTTCACCATCCAGGCATGAGAAAATCTGAGTCTCCCGAAGTGGAAGTCGCCTTCTTTCATCAAGGACAAGGCAGGTTGAATCTGCCGTTCCATCATTCTCTCCTTGAGGTAGACTCCCATCCAAGTCTCTCCTGTCGCAATACAGATTGTATGCATGTTTAAGTTGCTTTTTTTCATCAAGGACAATGCAGGTTGAATCTGCCCTTCCAACTTTCTCGATCAAGCAATCTTTGGACTCTCCACTTGCCTGGTTGGTTGAATTTGACAAATAAGATGGCCGAACATTTTGGCTGTTAGAGACATGGTATCCAGATGCACCCTTATCCTTGCCTTTGTAATTATATGCACCCTGTCAAACCAGTTGGAGAGTTTAACACTGAACTGATGTAGCTCTTATACCGGTGGACATTTTTCCAGTAAACAGGAATTTACTGAAAAGGCAATAAGGCACCAAATAGAGGTGCAAGAGTAGAAAGGAAGGTTACCAACATACAATCCTTCAACTACTTATCAATAATTTTCCGCGTGCATGTTTGTGTAGAAAAAATTTACTTGCCCCTAAGTTTTGAGCTAAATGTGAATTTGCTCTGGGAGGAAATAGGCACAACCAACCTATTCATAAATATTTTTTAGTTAAAGGCTTACCAATTTTGTACTGGATTAAAAGAACAAAAATCAATACTATGAGTATCCTGAACAATCACTCCCTGCAATTTCAATCAAGCCATCCTCACAAACATGCAGAAGATTGATTGAACAAAAACCAAAATGGATAATCCTATTTCCACATAGATCATAGGCTGCTATAAAACATCCCAGTAAATTTCCACAACATACCTACCACTTATATCTCATTATCAGCTGAATGAGTCCAAGGTTCATATAAAGTAAGTGATTTTATTCTACATCTTTTACAAACTTCTGGGAATCAACACCTGGAGTAAATCAAAGATCAAATGAAAAACAAAAAACACTCAGGTTAGCTCAAACCTCTTGGGGATATTATAGAGGCCTTGTATGAAGTCTTTCTGAATGTTTGTACAACAACAATTAGTCATATTGACCAAGGTTTTCATCCATACGAATTTCAACAAAGATATAAGGGTGTGTTTGATTGGAAAATTTCCACGGAAAATGGCCTTTTTCCACCCAAATTCCAACTTTTAGAGTGTATGATTACCATTTTTTTTCCAACCTTTGAAAATAGGCCTAATTATCCTTTTTTTTTTTTTAGGAAAACACTTTCTTTTGGGGGTGGGGGGGTAGGTTTTTGTTTCCTTAAAACAAGGAAAACATTTTCTTTTCTAAGAAACATTTTCCATGCTAATCAAACATACCCTAAGTGTCTAGGGTGTTAGACAGAAGTTGGAATTTTTTTCTGTGAAGAGAAATATCGAAAGATAATTAACTAAAAAATCTATTTGCAAATAGGCTAGCTAACTCACTCAATAAATGTGCACGTGTATGCGTACATGATACAGCTTTTGCGTTGGCGGGAAAAAACATACATGCATGAACTATATAGGGTAAGCATTAAAATAAGCGAAAGAGAACATTAGAACTTACATTTTCAATGAGCATATCAGGTGAGGCATCATGCCCTTGGTTCGAATGAAGTTCCGCCTGATGGATCTCTATATAAGGTACAGTATTTGATAAGAAAATATCTGCCTTCTGTAACATTTGAGAGTTTTCAATTTGCACCACCGCCCCAAGGTCATTTTCAAAACTCGTTGACATAGGGTGCTTACTCATTACCGATCTATCTTTCTCCGTCTGGATCTCGAATTGCCTGTTGACATCAGATTCAACAGGACCCCTCCAATCTTCCTTTCCTTTGTTTGAGACCTCCAATGTTTCTAATGACTTCTTATGTGAAGATAATTGATTGATATTACAAGAAAAATCTTTATCTAGTGATGGTTCACATTCTAACAAAGAACAACATATATTTACTGGTGAGCTGTCAAGTATTATCTTTCTGGGAATAGAAATGGAGGTTTCATTTGAGTTGTGCTCTTCCATGTCATCAAAATTGAGTTGCTTTGGCTTCACAACCATAAAACAATCAGAGGGAGCCCGTGCAACAAGACACACCAATTCTCTTCTTCGCTTAGCGTCACTAAGACTGGAATTTACAGACTTTTCTCCAACAAGATCAAGTGAAACAAGGTCATCAGCCACAAAAATTTCAGCATTCCCCTTCAAGGTAACAACATCATGTGTTTCACCACAAGGCTGGACTATTTGACCACCTGAAGCATTCTGATCGTCTGTGTTCCCCTGGCCAGAACTATTAGATCTATTGACAGGGTCTGTTATGCCTTTGTCACCCGACCTAGTCTGAGACATAGTCACTCTACCAACCAACCCAACAGAAGTTTCAACCAACCCCAAAACCTCATTAGATGCATTAAGATGTTCCATTGATGAGCCAGCTTTTGGAGCAGGCATTCTACAATCGGCCTTGGCAGAGTGAGGAGTCAAATCCAGGTCCGCACCTATACCAGGAGTCTGTTGGCCAGATCTGCTGAATCTTGTGATCCTACTGCAGGAAAGATCAGCTCTCTTTTCCTTGTGCCTTTTCCCATCTTTTAACATTGATTCTCGGGCCATGAAACTTTCAGTAGGGCCATTAGAAGAACTAATTGATACATCTGACCCATTAACATAGTCTATGCGTAACTTAACTGTGGGATCTTCTATGGTATTATCCATCCAGTGAATATCATTGGTAGAGAAATTTGTTATTGAAGAATCATTAGCATAACTTTGAGGTTTACCAGAACTCCTAGACCTAGCATGTGCACTAGTGTTACAATTGATATGTGTTTCCTTGCTTTGACAATCTCTTTCATCAAGTTCCATTTCTCCACAACTTTGACAACTGCTAGCAAATGGTTCGGCCATCGAAATCTCATTGACACGGTCATCCTGCGTAGAAACATATATAGACCTTGATCTTGTTTTCCTTGCTTTGGCATCATCACAAGAACTGCCTGCTTCAGCATCGGCAGTAGAATCACTGACAAAAGTTGGGACTTCGTTAGAACTTCTAGACCTAGTAGTTCTACCAGTGTCAATATTCATCCCCTTTTCCTTGCTTTGACAATTTGCTTGATCCAAATCCCAGTCCCCATAACTTTGGCAACTGATATCGCGGGGTTCAGCCAATTTTGAAGCCTCGTCATTCTGCTTGGAAGCAGATATAGATAATCTAATGCTGCTGGGAAAAACATTGCTGCCATTCTCATGGCTTAAACAACTCTTAGCTTGTGCCTTTGCACTGCTCCGATGCTCAAGAGCCTGTTGTCTAGACTTTGATCTCTGAAATCTAGCTAGTGATTGATCTGGTGCATAATAAAAATTTAAAAGCCTTTTATCTGTCTCGTCCACAGGCGAGGTACTGATAACATCTAGCTCAGGAAGCCCATTTGGGGCACACTGAGCACGATTCTCATTGCTGACAGTTGCAACCATTGGCGCATCCTGTGCCTTGAAACCATTTTCCATGAAAAGTCCATCAGAAATCTCTCCATGATTCTCTCTGACTAGGTTTTTGTACAGGGAGAAACGATCAGTAACTCTAGGTTGGGGATGTGGAAGTAGAAGTTCAGAAATCAGCTCTTCTTTATTCAGCTCTGCAATAGCAAAAAACTTTAAGATAATTAGATATTGCTGTAACTTACAGATTATGCAAAATACTTGGGAGAAAATCCATCAATAAAAAGTAAGCTTGTTAATGAGAACAAACAAAAAGCACAGAAACATTTTTTATATTGCAAGGAAAATGCAAGAAAACCTGATTTAATTCTAAGAGTTTTTTGGGCAAAACTATTAAATATATTTCAAAAGCTTAAGAAATTAATGATCAACTATTAATTTCTGCAGATAACATCTTCGTAAGCAAGTGGCTGGGGGTTGGATGTTATGCTGCAGCAGTTTTATCCGCAAGTACAAGTCAACTTTCCACTGTTTTTCAGTTAGCTCCAATAATCTTACCAGCTCTTGCAGGGCATAAACGGCTAGATCATTGTCATTTCTTAAAACAAGTAGACAAATTTACCGCATACAAAATACTATAATAAAAAATCAAAAGAAAAATAATAACCTTCTACGTTCCTTGGGCTTGATTTGACACATGCTAGGTTCTTCCAACGTCTATATCATAAAGTGACTCGAATAATTTAAAGACAATGAAGTAAATCCTAGGGCTAACAAATATGAAATTAATTTGGGGGCACCTTTTGGATCTGAGAATTGGGTAGGATTCCAAAGCCAAGGAGGAGGGGTAATCCCGTCAATGAGGAGTTTAGAAGTAAGGTGTTGGTTGTACAATTCCGTTCGCTGCTTAACTTGATCGATAATCCCATTCTTCCGCTCGAAGATCTGCACCAACAGCTTTTCCACCGTCGTCGTCATCTTCTTCTTCGTCACACCGCCATTCGCTTCATACAATAATCCATACGCCAATATACTGATTAATACTGTTATCGAGTAAAATTCTACAGAGATGTGTGGGTGTGACCGTTGGGTGAACGGTTATGAGCGCAGATGGGATTTCAAATTTTTTACCGTGTGAATGAATTGACAATTGTAACGAACAGGATGAATAAAGGACCCGGAAATGTGGGGCGGGTCGGATATCGGCCCGCTATAGCTTGGACTAATTTTCAAAGTCTGGATTGGGCTATGCCAATAATTAGGCTTCGCTTCCATAGATACGGGACCATAATGATTTTTAAAGTGGAAATTACACTCAAACAAATTTTACAAGATTCAATTTCAAAAATCAGATCTAATATTTATATATACAAAAATTAGATATTAATTTAAATATTATAAATCAATATGTTAATATTAATAATAATATTATAATTTATTTATATATACACCCTATTCCATCCCCCACAAACCCTAAATCATTCTCTCTTTTCTTCTTTCCATTCTCTCTTATCTTCTCTCATCTCATCTCTCTCTATCCTCTCCATCAGACGTCATCGGCATCATCATCATCGAGGAGCACTTAGCGTCGGAGACACCTTCGATCGTCACTGCGAGGCCTCGCTTGATGTGAGCCCCGCGTAAGGGCTATGTCGCTGTTGCGCGGCGATGTGAACGTCGTAGAGCAGCTTCACCGCAGCTTCAGCTTAGTGGTGATGGTGGCAGCACCGTGATTGCGATCTGGTGGACTTGTGGAGGTTGTTGCGGTGTGGTAAATTTGTGGTTATGGTATGGTAGATTTGTGTGATTTGTGGAGATCGTGGTAGCAATGGTGGGTTGGAGATTTTTTAGTGGGGCTGATGGTTGCGGTGTGGTGTGGTGTGGTGGAGATGAAGATAGAGGAGATGGTAGTTGTGGCGACAGCTGTGATGGAGATGGTGTTGGCGGTGGCTTTGGATTGGTGGTGATTGTGATGATGGTGTTGGTGGTGATCGTGGCGGCAGCGATGATGGCAGGTTTGGGGACTTTTTGGTTGTTGGTAGTGGTGTAGTGTGGTGGAGATGGTGGTCACGGTGGTGAAAAGTGTAGATGGTGGTTGTGGTGGTTACAGTGGTGGCGGCGGCGGAGTTAACGGTAATGGATTTGAGGATATGGTGGAGGTGGTGGTTAGGTGCGATGATGATACAGCGATGTGTGACTGTTAGTTTTAGATATGATTTTTTTGTGGTGGTGGTGACTAATAACGTTGGCTGTGTCGTGCTGGTGGTGGTGGTCGGAGATGATGGTGAGATGTTGGTGACGATGGGTCTGTCGAAGTGGTGATGGATCTAGTGCGACGATGTGGTGGTGTTTTTCTGCAATATGTTGATTTGTTTGAGATGGTGTTGCTATTGGGTGGTGGTTGTGGTTCGGACGGCGATGGTAGCGATGCTGCTGGAATGAGTGGTGGGGGTGGTGGTCACAAATTATTTGGTTAATTGTTACAATTAAATTGATTAATCTGTGACCAATAAAAAATATGGGAGCAGTGAAAAAGATAAATTATGACAAAAAAAAATAATGTGTGACCTAAAAAATTATTAGCTCCTGTTTGGTACACATTAAAATTTTCATTATCATTCTTCTATTTATTTTCAACCACATATTCTTCAATAAAATAATATTTTTCATCACATTAATTGTTTTTCCTCATTTTTCAACCATACATTCTTCATCAATCTACTATTTCAGAATACATTCTTCCAAAATAATGTGGGTCAAACACACCCTTAATTTGTGATCGATATTTTGAAAATGTGTGACTGTATGATAAATCGTGACTTATAATATTTGTGATTTGTGACCAATAAATAAATTCTGACGTATAAATTTTTGATTTGTGACCGATCTATAATTTTTGAATTGTGGCCCTAAGATAATTTATGACATATAAAATTTCTGATTGAAAATTTGTGAGTGTTTGATAAGTTGTGATTTATAATATTGTGATTTGTAATCGATAAATAACTGTGTGTATAAATTTTTTATTTGTGACCTATAGAATTTTTGAATTGTGATCTTAAAATAATTTATGACATATAAAATTTCTAAATTGTGATCGAAAAATAATATGTGACTAATTAAATTGTTAATTTGTATCCAAGTTGTATAAATTTGTGGCCTTAATATATTTAATTAGTTAAATATATAATTAATTAATTAAATCATAAATAAATTTTAATTAGTATCTGATTTTTGAAATTTGAAACATTTGTTCTTAGTTTTGAAATAGGTGATAGTTAACCTATTAATTATGAAATTTTCCCAATTTGAAAATACATCATTTTTTCTCTAGAAATGAATATTTTACGTACTTTTCATTTAAAATTAATATTTCAAATTTCCATTAAAAATTAACAATTTTTTTTAAGAATTTCATGTTATTGTATTACTAGTACTGTAACATTAAAATATTTTTATTTTTATTAAAAATAATATTTTAGGGTATGTTACTTTAGTTACTTTTTATCAAAAAATCACTATTTCGTATAAGGTAACGTATTGTGTTATCATATGTTTTTTTTTATTAAAAATTCGCGTTCTATGCCGATAACATGTGTTACCCTTACTTTTTGTTCAGCCAACCCAATCTAAAAAATACCACCATTCGAAATCAACTTTCACCAGCTCCACCTCATTCAACGCTATAACCTATCAATTCTCAATTAAATTAACAAAATTTAGGCCCCACGGGGCACATCCGAGTTGGCAAAGGACGGACATTGCTGGGCTTGCAACCCCAGTGTGGGGAGTTCGATTCCTAGATTGAGCAGTTGAGTGATGTGATACTTCATGGAGGAAGGCTCCCTTGAGGTCAGGAGTATAAAGGGTGCACGGACCCTGGTCAACTTGGACATATACCACGATTTACCTCCGCCCTTTGCTGAGGGCCCGGTGATGGGTGGTCCAGGATATAATCTGGTGTAAGTTGGGAAACCTAGGTATAAAAAAAAAAGAAAAATTAACAAAATTTAGATCTTGTAAAGTAATACACGTGTTACCCGATTACTCTAGGTACGCCGCCGGCGCAAGCCCCCCACTAACGCCACAATCTACTCAAATTTATTTAAATGAATAAAAATTCGTCACTTGTCAAGTAACACGTGTTATGTGTGAGGTAATACGCGTGATACCACCTCCATGACTCCGTATAATCTAGCCGAAAAAAAATCCTCCAAACATACCAAAGTCCAAACATAAATGGAAGAGCCCTTTTCAAAGTCAAAAGGACATGTCGGGTGAAGTTCAAAAGTTGGTAAAATTATTTTAGGGTCCTTGAAGTTATGGATAAAGTACCGTTTTAGGTCTGAACATTTATTATTTATCATTTAAATCTTAATTTTTTTAATCAAGTACATGATTTTCGGCTTTAGCCCAGTAGGCCTGCCCCCATGACCAATTAGTTTTGGAAGTTATAATATTTTATTTTATTATTATTTTCAATGTATTATTCCAGTATGAAAAAAAAAAAAATTGTCCCCTTGACTCCGACCGTGGTCAAACATATCCCTTTCCTCGCCGGTAGGATGTAGGATTTTATCTTAATAGAACTTATCAAAGTGCTATTCTTCGGACAAGAACTCAACTCAGTTCAACAGTCGATGCCTAATTTGTCTGTTCCAATGGCAAGAAAGCTTCATTGTTTGATTTATTATATTTAATACATGATCAGAATATGGAAAAATATGTGTTCCATTCGAATATTAAAATGTCATAGCATTTAAAAAAATATTTCCTACTTAAAATTGAATACAATAACAAAAAGAAATAAAATAAATAAGGGGAAAAAGAGATTGTTTTTCCTTTATTTAGATTTTTTTTATTTCCATTTTGAAGTTGTAGCGACATTCAACGCTTTAATAATGTCAGGCTTGATTTTCGTCTATCAAGACTAATAGAATCCATTACATTACATTAATGGATGATCAATGAGATGTGTTTTTAAAGTAGTTTTACGTGACAATGAGGTCTCACCTACAATAGTTAAAATGAAAAAAATATGTTGGACAAATGCTAAACACGTGCAAGAGTGTATCCAATGCATTCTATAAATTGCTATTTAGTCCTTGTTTGATTCCATTCAATTTACTTTATTTATCATATTCATTTTTAATCACACATTTTTCAAAAAGTACTATTGAAAGCATAATTAATTTTTATGAAATAAAGACCGCAAAACGAGGGCTTAGGTAACACAAATATTAAAGGTGTTTCAATCTAAGTGTTGTTGTCTAGTGAATAGACACCTTGATTCAAAAGTTCAAAACTGATCTCTAAAGTCATCTATAAATTGCTATCTAGTTGACTTTTTTTTTAAAATAATAACAAAATATTCAAATCTGTATAGAAAAATATATATTTTTTAGTTGGATGTTTGAATCTAACAATTATATAACCTTTTTAGCTTTTGTTCGATGGGGACTAAAATCAGATTTGTAGTAAATTTTTATAAATTTTGATGAAATGTATGATTGAAAAATTGTGAATCCGATGAAATATATGATTAAAATTAATTGTTAAGTTTGACTTAAATTACAGTTCAAATGGTGCTTCGATGTGACCCAATTATTTAAGCAATCATCAGTCACATTCAAATACAAAGAAAGTCTCAAGATCCAAGTTGTATAATACTATAATCCCTTTCAGTGTAGGGCATGTTTATTAATTATGGTTTATTTCATCAATCGTGATACATGTACATCATATTTGACACTGTGCCATATGATGACATATGCTTGGAAGTTTAAAAAAAAAACACACTTATCCGCCCAACAATTTTATAATTCCTACATAATGTACACTTAACATAATTTTTATTTTATATTCATCAGTTAGCCCCGTATGTCTTTTGATTTTTCAATTTTTTTATATATACTAATTTTCAATCATACATTCATAAAATAAAAATTTTCTACGCGTAAACAATGAACTCACAATTTTTTCGTACTTTTTGAAAAAGTTACTAAA
>CAIGRP010015734.1:0-17483 GCA_903798385.1 Fraxinus cuspidata
TGTCAAAAAAACATGTTTTCAACAATCTCAAAATGGACACTCAAAATTCAAAACTCAAAATGAATTTAAAACTCAAAATACAAAACTGAAACACAAAGAGAACATCCCCTTAGTGAGTTTGATCTCCATTTTTATTAAAAAACATTTTGTAATAGAATTTTTTAAAGAACTTGCAGTTAGAAAGTAAGAAAATTTTTGAATTTATGTCTAAAATTATTTTATTAAAAGGATGTCTGATTAAAAAAAAATTTGAAAAAAATTTGTCTTTTTTTAAGAAATAAAGATAAACAGGTACATAATACATAATTACTATAGATTAAGACTTTCCACTTGCACAATTACTATAGAAAGAATTTTTTTTTATATTTTATAAGTAAATTTTTATTTTATTAGTTGTATTTTCACTTTATAAGCAATGTTTTTGCACTTAAGTGGTTTTTTTATATATAAAAGTTTTTCAATTATAAAGTTTTTTTTGTTTATAAATAATTTTTTTAATTAATTCATTTTTATTTAAAAGTTGGTTTTGAACAAAATATATTGGTTGTGAATAAATATTTTATAAATGGTAAAACTAGAACAGAATATAGGAACCAATCAAAACCTGTCGATTGAGGTTTGAGAAAAACAATCAAAATTACATTATATTGATTTTGAGTGGTTTTTAAATCATCCAAAATCAGCGTCCAGAAAATCTAACAAGCATCGATTTTCTCAACCCCTCATAAACGGTGAAAAAACTCCCAAGCAGGTCCTTAGTGTTGAATTAAAACAAAAAATTACTAACAACTAATGTAAATCAGCAAGGAAAATTACAAGTTTCTAGTAAGAAAAATTTTGTTAAAAGTAACATAAAATTCAAGGGGCTTTATGTTCAGACACAACATTATACAAGATTATTACATGCGTAGATAAATTTATCTTACATAAGCCATTTTTCATTTAATATAAAAATAAATTTATTATCTTAATCAATAAAATCCCATTGGTCACTTAAAGCTTGGGGTGTCAAAAGTAAGTTACGGAATTCTATCCACTGCATTGATTTGAAGCCGGGAAGATGTGTCTTTGAAGTTCTTTCGAGTGAAAGAAAAGTAACCTCCCAAGTTCACCAATTAGACAAACTTAAAGTGCGGTGCTAAGTTAGTGACTTTAGAACTTGATCCTCATTATAAGAATTATCGATTATAGTATATAAAAACGAAAGATATTCTTTTTTCTGAGTTAATCATGCAAGAATTTGTGCACTCACTTTCTCAAGTTCAGATTCTTATTATAGTAAAAAAATAATAATAATCCTTGTCTGACTTTAGCATCAAAGCTTATAATTTGATCACCGTACTCCACTTTAACCTAAGGATGATAAAAAAATCCGTTCAATCAGATACCCGCGAGCTCCACCCTCGAATGAGACTGAGATTACCCGCTCAACCGGATAAACGGAGTGGGAACATGATGGGACGGGGGTCATTGCCTCGAATCGGGTACGGGAAACATAATCATGCCTCGCTACCTGCCCGTAAAATTAATTTCAAATTTAAACTTTTTACCGAACAAAAATAAAAAAAATTTATCATCATTCTTAATGAGAAAATAAAGTGTTCTTAACAAATTGAGAAAAAGAAAGTAATAATATTTATTAACTAAAGATATAAAAGTTAAAAGTAATAAATAAAAAGAAAAAAATAAGCTGGGCAATAAATGTGGCAAAAGACCTGCCCAGCCATCACCCGAACCCGTCCCTTCCTGCTTTAATCGAGTATGGAGGCGAGATAAGGTAACAAAAATATTCGACGGAACGGAGGTGAGAATGACCAACTTGTTTCATACCTATCCCGTTCTCATTCCTACTTTAGCCACCGACGAGGACTAATTTGCCTAAAAAAGAAGTCCACTCTTATCAAATTAAAAAGAATCAAGATCTTCACTAGTTTTTACTTTTAACTCATGGGTTAGATACATCTCATATGATAATTGTTTGAGATAAAATAGAAACGTGCTCCCCACTTGCTCACATGAAAACCCTAATTTCCTAGACATTTCTTTGCGTGCTTTAAAGAAAGCGACAAAGAAAAAGACAGATAAGCGAAAACTTTGACGCAATAAAACACACATATCCACCACCAAAACCAAAGAAAACGCACTGTTTATTCCATTATTAAATGCAGAAAACCCCTCATACATTAGCTTAATCAACACTTGTTTTCTCTCTTAGTCACTTCCATAATTCGATTTCAGATGCAAATATGATCAGATAAGGATTAGATATTCTGATCAAATATACTAAACGAGTTTGAGAGCAATTTGGAGTTTGAATCTAGTCCTAAAATGGCAGCAAACAACAGGTGGTGGACAGGCCAAGTAAATCTATCAGGAGTGGAGTCTTCGTCTCCACCTCTTAAGAAACCAGATCTTGGCATATCCATGAAAGAGAATATTGGATTTTTACCAACTTCATCGCCTCTGAACAAGCCAGATCTGAGCATATCTATGAATGAAAACATGGGGAATGGTGGACGAGACGACGAAGAGGAAAGGGAACACAGCGATGAGCCTAAAGAGGGTGCTGTTGAAATCCCATCTCGTAGGGCAAGAGGCAGACCCCCAGGTTCCAAGAACAAGCCAAGACCACCAATTTTTGTGACCAGGGACAGCCCTAATGCCCTTCGCAGCCACGTTATGGAGGTGACGAATGGGTCCGATGTGGCGGAGAGCATCGCACAGTTTGCGAGGAAAAGGCAAAGAGGAGTTTGTGTACTGAGTGCAAATGGAACAGTGACAAACGTGACAATTAGACAGCCTTCTGCTCCTGGCGCAGTTATGGCTCTACATGGCCGTTTTGAAATTCTGTCTCTGACAGGTTCTTTCCTCCCCGGGCCGGCTCCGCCGGGATCTACGGGGTTGACTATATACTTAGCTGGTGGTCAGGGACAGGTGGTGGGAGGTAGCGTTGTGGGTTCTCTGGTGGCTGCTGGTCCGGTCATGGTGATTGCATCCACGTTTTCGAATGCTACATATGAGAGATTGCCTCTGGAGGAGGAGGAAGAAGGCAGCGGTGGCGGTGGAATTACAGGACCGGGACAGCTTGGAAGTAGTGGCGGTGATGGATCGCCTCCAGGGCTGGGAATCAGAGAGGCAGCACAGCAACATGGTGGTATGGGCGATCCATCATCTTTGCCTGTATATAATATTCCACCGAATTTGCTTCATAATGGCGGACAGTTGAACCATGAATCATTTGCTTGGAATCATGGCCGCCCTTCTTACTAAAATAAGAGATAGAAAACAACTTTCTTGTGAAAGAATGAGATTGAAGGTTTGATGTGTATATTAATGGTCTTTCTCATAACTCTGATCCAACTTCATTCTACATAAAATTCTGCATTTAAATGCTTTCCATCAACATCATCTTCTGATCTTCTACTGGTTACTTTTTTTCTATCTATGGTATAAAACTAGGATGCACAGAAACTTCTAGAACACTAGCGTTTCCGTTTCGAACATGTTTCTAAATTGAAACTCTCTCAGAAATGTTTTGGAAACTCAAGAAATTAGCATTTGATAGACTGCTGTAGTCACTACTCTTTAATTGCATATAATCTTGTTTTATAGATTGGTAACAATTCTGTTACAAAGAAAGATTATTCTTGAGGTTAGGGTTTTTATTTTATTTTACCTTTTGTTTTTCTTTCAAATTAATACTTTTTTTTTCTCATAATTAATATCATTTTAGGTGAATAATATTGCCTGAAATTCATGCTTCATACTATATTGTTTGTTTCCATAGAGATTTTAACTTAATTCCCAGTATTTAATTAATAATCAACAGATATTGTGAGGCTATTAAATAATTTTTTTAGTAAAAAAATTGTTAAATAATCAACGGGATTTAATTAAGCCTCCGTTTGGATAATAATTTATATTTATCAATCCCACGTTCATAATACTATTTATATTATCCACACATTTTATATGATTTACTACTATTCATATTACATTCATTTTTATAAACAATTTATAAATTTGCTAAACAGATGCTAAATACGTCGTTGAAAGTTTTTTTTTTCAATGTGCTTGGGTAATAATAGATTACTCCATCTACCAAAATATATAAGCAAGAAGAAAAAGTATGTAAAAAGAAAAAGAAAAGAAAGATATATAAAAGTTAACAAGGAAATCCCATTAATTTTCCTCTGATAATTAATGTTAATTAGTAGACTTGATTCATTGTAGTATCTAAGCAACAAATATCTGATTCAAATATTAACATAATCAAATTAAGAAAAATGAACTACCTTATAAAATATAAGCACAGATGGGTTTTAGTTAATTATCATCAAATTACCAAATCAATTAATGTCCCCCATTTCTTTCATTAAATTGGTATATATTTTTTGTCTGAACTGGGGATGGAGATATATATGTCAAGTTTGATGGCTGCAATGATGTTGATACTCAAGAGATATAATAAATTATAAAGCTCAAGTGTGAAGGTTATATTATTATATTAATAGCATATTTAGTCTCAGTTTGTTTCGAATTAAAATTAAATTTTTATTTAAATCAAAGTCAAACAATCAATATTAACCACATCTTTCATGAGTCTCACAACTTTTCAACCACAGTTTTCAAAAACTTCTATCACAATTAACTAAAAATCTAATTTTAATCCCCACCAAACACCCACTTATTAAAGATATTGTAACATCGAGTTTTAGCCTATCAAGATTATTGCTGACACTACATTCAACAAATTAATGTAAGTTGGATAGAAAGTAGTGTTTGTAATGTTTAACCATTTATCGCTGAGAGTGGAACTAAAGGCGGCTACTAACATCCCTAAAGGAAGAATTATTAGAGGAGGAGTTTGGGTCTAATTATAAGTAATTGGTGGGACAATCGATTGCATATTATCATTAAAATAAAATATTTTAGGAAAGCAGGTATAGCCTACTCAATTATATACTATAAAATGTGAACATAGTCAGCTTAGGAGTTGCAAAATGACAATTTCCAAGGTCATCATCTATGCCATTGATCACTTTATTGTTTTTTCTTAAAGCAATTTTCTATAGACAACAATGGCCGGCCAGCAAGGTTTTATGGATAATTGAGACCGACTTAAATAGAAACAAAATAAAAGGTTAGTATTATTAAAATCTTCAACGACTCGTTTTGTTCTTTATAATCATAGGACCTTTTCTGTCTACATTATTTCTGATTACAATAGAATGTTTTGTTAAGCTTATAAGCGAGTTTGAAGTAATTATTTTCAGTTTTTCAAAGTATAAACTCTTTATTTTTTGGACACTAACTTAAGTAAAAAATTAAACTAATTTTTTTTTCAAGGTTTGCCAAGTGGAGCATTAAGACTAACTCTTTGATTTGTCCCCCAAACATCGTTAAAAGAAATTTTTTGGAGACTAAAAATATAAAAATTTTGAAAAAATAATAATAGAGAATTAACGTACCATATATATACTCCAAAGCGAAGGGTATAAACGCTTGGAACAACAAATTTCAAGAATTTTAAATTGACTCATGTCTAACGAACTCGCTTAAAAATCAAGGTGCAATCACTTTACTTGGTTTTTTATGACAATTTATGCCATCAACGCAAGTTTTACCCTATCGTGCTTGGATGCCAAGCTAATTTTATGTGCAAACACGGGAAATCAATAGCAGTAATATATCCTCGATAATGGAAACTAGCGCATGCCATTAGAATGTACATGCATTTCTCAATTGTTTTCATCTACACATTGTTAGAAACATTGCCAGCATATGACTTCGAAGCAGTTAGTCGAGTCTACTCCACTTTTTAGATAGTTATGCTTGACTTGCTCAGATTATTTACACCTACTGAATATAAGCGTCGATTTTCCTTCAAAATCTTTGCGAAGTTCAACTTGAACCAAAACATCCTCGTATTTGACAACTGACATATCTTTTATGTGCTTCAATGGTCCAAAAGACCTGATGCATGATACCATAGTTGAAAATTAAGGCCAAATCAGTGATTCGTCAATTGGATCCTAGTTTAAAGAAAAGAAAAGAGTATTGTTGTTTAACATCGCTAATATTTAACACCAGTATAGGTGCATCATAGTGATATTAAATTATAAGTTCAATTAATGAAATGTATAATTTCGCTATTAATTTAACATATCATATAATGCTATATAGACTGACGCTCTAACACCTGCATTATTCTAAAATATATATTTAAGAGAGAAAATCTATAAAGATACAAAAAACCTACTGATTGTCTTTGACATAAATATTCTGCCAAGTATCAAAGAATAATGCCACTTGGGCTTTATTACAGCCACAATATTAAATTCTCTGTATCAATCACAAAGAGAACAAAAAAAAAATCTTTAAATGCTAGACCTAATTTTTCCTCACTGTAACGTCAAGTGAATCATGCCATAATGGATGGTTGCAATACCGTGTCAAAATTTCTCTCTTCAACTGTTAGACTTTTAAAATCTTTTCATTGAAAAAATCATTTATTTTGAGTAATTTTAACAATTTTCCAACGAAGTCAAACACGTGATACATGCTAAATTATATACAATCAAATTTATTTATAATTAACAAGATGGAGAAGTCAATGTCACCATTATTTCATTGATCCGAAAGCATACAAACACAGTCATTATTATTAGTTGACTTTTTAGTGAGTTAAATATATAAATATTTAGAGGGTTGATAAGTGTAAATATTGCACTTATCTTTACCATCAAAAATAGTTTTTGGTAATACTATTACGAACTTATGCTTAATTATGTTTTAAATCGACCCTTCTACTAGTAAAAGGCTTGGCCCGCAAACAACCTAACTGATGTAAAACCTTCTCAACTATGATCAAATATTATCCCTCCACCGCGATAGAAGCCTTTTTGAAATTGTAGATTATAATTAAAATAATCATGTGATTTAGTTCGTAAAAATCCATTCGGTTGGTAAATACACTTGTGTCGTGGTGGAGAAATGAGGTTACAAAAATTTTGAGTAATTATATCAATAGTCACAGAAATTATTTTCTTACTATAAGAGATAATCAAGTTTTCAACTATTACACTAATGATTGCTGGTAAAAAATTAACATCAAATCCTACCGTACATCATTAAATGTCAAAGTGTTACCAAACAACGTAATAAATTAGTGCGAGTCAACAAAATTGTGGAATTAGGATTGGAATTAAATACATTCGAATAAGTAAATGTAATGCGATTTTTTTTGGTCGATTTTTGGACTTAAATCATATAGTAATAAACACACAATTTTCTTTCTAATAATATTTTTTATTGATTTGCAAATAATGTCATTTGATTACACTTTAGCACTTAATAGTGCCACATAAGATTAATGTTTACTTTTTTGACTAATCGATAATTAATGTAAGTATGTGACAATTAGAAACTTGAATTATTACCACCTAAAAAAATAAATTTCGATAACCATTGACATAATTACTCAAAATCTAAGTTATCATTGACGTATTTAAGAATGGAGAACGCAAGTTTAGGCAATAACATTACAAATACGAAACGATCGATTAAAAACAATTTAAAAAGTTAAAACATGTAAAAGGTTTATTGAAATTGAAATTTTTTCTCATCTTCTAAACAAAATGAAAGAGGCCTTGCTGAACAGTGAAAAAATTTCTTTAAAAAATGAAATGTCGTGTCCTATAATTTATTTTGACCACATATCAAGGGTTAAAGATAAAAAAAACATAATAAATAAATAAATTTCACTCATTTCTAATAAATTAAACCCTTACTCAAGTTAAAAACTAAAATTTTAATAAATTTAACAAAAAAGTATTAAAACTATTATTGATATCACATGACATTTTATCATTTGACTATTTTGAACACAATCAACTTTTTCATCTAATCAAATCTTACCAACTAATATTATGTCACTTCATATATCAACAACTTTCTGTCCAAGTGGCATAACCCTACGTGATTAAACTAATTGTTAACTTTTACTAAATACTTATCAACTTTTTTAACTAAACCAAGCAAGGTCTAAGCTTTTGTACAAAATCCTTTTTTGGTACAGATGTTTTGAAACTCATTTTCGACAGGGCCATATTTGTGTTTTGCAAGGCTTGAGGCGAACTTCAGAATTTGAACTCTTAAATCATAGCATGCAATCAATTTTTTTTCTTACTATAAGAGTTTCACGAAACTAAATTTGTTAACTTAAAACCAACAATAAACAAAAAATAAAATGAAATATTCAAAATATTTAAATTATAGTCAAATAACAATGCGAAAATGTTCTTAACAATCATTTAAATACACTAATTGAAGTCACTCAAATCACATAATAGCTAACACAAACTAAAATTTGAGTGTAAAAGGGCGTTCAAATTAGTTTAAGAAAGAAAGATTAAATATATGATTTTTTATCAAAGCATTGTACTAACACATAGTATAAAAATTATATATAATAGATGAGATAGCGTGTTAGACCATTTAGGGGGAAAAAAAATAAGAATATCAAACAATTAAAAATAGTGAATGAACCAAAGGGATACATAATAACTAATTAACTAATGTGTAGTACTATATTCATGTATCTCTCGTAAGCCATAATTCATATTCAAAGGCAGTTGAATCCATATATATCACCGTCAAGTTTTAAAGAAAATCACTCAAAAAAAAAAAAAAATCTTGAACCTACGCCTCTTATTTTATGTGATTGAACTGAAATTATACAAGTTTTGTGGAAATGTTGGCAGATCTTACATGATAGATCGATCTAATTATTAATATCAAATAAAAGAGCATCCAAAATGTGCAACAAGTGAAAAATTTTACACAAAAAGGGGTGTAGAGTGCATTCAAATTGGTAGCAATATTGAACGTAATTAGTGGATTTTTTTTAGAAAAAAAAAGGAAAAAAAAATATTTTTGTGCCCCCTAAAGAGTTAGAGGCCTCTGCCTCAGGTCCAGCTATGATTTTCGACCATAAATTCTCCAAACAAAATAATTTTGTACGTGAATAGAATTTTTTCATACTTTTTAACTATACATTCTCCAAAAAAATTATTTTCACAAAATCTGTTCTCAATAACTCTACGTCAAACATGCCGTAAATGTGGTATCATGTTAGATAAAGGTACAAGATTTCTCATCGCCACTTATTTTTTGAGAAAAAAAAGTCTCAGGCTTTTGATCAAAATTTGAGCTCAACGCACCGGTGATAGCGTGTTGAGAATAAAATACACAAATAAATTTAACATCCGTGTCAGCACTCAACATAACTCTTTCAAAAGCCCATAACAAAGGAAGTGATTGAAATCAAGATAACAATCATGTTTGGTGCTCATCTGTTACATTATTCCTTACACTCTGCCACATAGCATCATTTAATTGAACAGTTAAAAAAAAACAGTTTTTTCACGCCATTCTTTTACAACATAACAAATGTCATCTATAGTGTAAAAAAGGAGTGTACAAACAGCATAATCTTCTAGATAACCGTCATGCTTGGTGTACATTATCTATTACATCATTCCTTACACTTTGCCACATAGTATCATTTAATTGAACAGTTTAGAAAAACATTTTTTTCCGCCATTCTTTTTTTGACAACACAGCAAATGTCATCCATAGTGTAAAGAGAGAGTGTACAAATAACATCAGGGGCGAAGCCATAAATATTATTTAGTGCGGGCACAATTCTTTTGATGCGTTCTTATCATTTACATAATCAAACAATTCTTTCTCGATTATTATCTTTATGACAAATATAGTTGTCCGCTTTGATTCTCCACTTTTTTAGAGCCACAATTTTGTTTGGCAATATTAGTCACTTCGATCAACTACTTCCCATAGGTCTTGCCCTTGAAGATAAGACTCTAAGCAAGTTTATCATGTGGTATAATTTTTTGTTACTGAGATTTTTCATTGCGTGTACCATTCGTAGATTGTCCATCTTGACTTAATTTACCTCTTCGTATTCAAGCAAATTTTTTAGAAGTTTCAAAATCTCCCTTTGTACACAAACTCCAAAACCTAAAAAAATCCTCTATGATTGTTATGCTCTAATATCAAATTGTTGAATTTAAATATTAAAGAAACAATTTAATTAATGAAAATTTGTGTAATATTATGTTACAAAAACACACACACTCACCAAACACCGATACGTACCACCTCACTATCTACAAAACTATCACTCCACTTTGCTGCAACTTCAATCTCTATCTCTATCACCCCACTCAACCACTTTCTCTAAATCTATCAATTCTCTATTTCTTTCTTCTCACACACCACTAACCCTCATAACTCTCAATTTTCACACACCACATGTATGTATGCATGCACGGCCTCTTTCTCTCTCACCCTTCATTTAGATACTCATAAGATATATATACTTAGCAAAGTCAGTGAATTAGGCTTCCTAAGTTCTAGATGAATCTGTCAAGGACGGTAGGGGTAAATTAGTCAAAAATAGTGATAATAAAGTAAATAAATCGTAGCACCAGCACCTTCAAGATTCTTATTCAATGTTATGATTTCTTCACTTCTATCAGCTGTTGCTTTCCAATATGTGGACACCGAGAATTTAAAGGAAATGTGCCACCAAAGTTCAGTGCAGGCCCCTGAGCAGCATAATCCTCAAGATGACAATCATGTTCGGTGTATATCATTCCTTACACTCTGCCACATAGCATCATTTAATTGGACAATTTAAAAAAAACACTTTTTTCAACCAATCCTTTTTTTTTTTTTTGACAACACAACAAATGTCATCCATAGTGTAAGGAGGGAGTGTGCAAACAGCACAATGTCAAGATAACAATCATGCTTGTTGTACATCATTCCTTACACTATGCCACACATCGCCACAGAGCTGATTAATGCCACCATATATGAGTACATTCTGCTTTCAATGACAGGTAGGCTTCTGAAACTTCCCATGTACCCACACTCTTCTCATGATCTTCCCGTTCCGGCGATTCACCGACTTCACACAGCAATATTCAAGCTCAAGCTACAAAAAAAACTCACGATGTCTTATATCAGCAATCAATGGAAACTGGAAAACAAAAGCGTAATAGAAAGTAATAATGCATTTAGTTAATAGAACCCAAGTGTAGTTTTCAGACGGATTATCCTCAGAACCAACTTAATGCAATTTCATACAATACATACAAGTCACTTTCATAATAATAGCACTTCATGCAATAACTGTGAACAGCTTTCCATGCAAATAGCTCTAAAGCTTCCAGCAGGAAGATCTAAAAAAGAGCCGAACAGAATAGGAAAAAGGATTCATGTGGCCGATCACAATTTTATTTGGGGGTGTGTGCGCAGATAAAAGAACTTATAGTCCGTTTAAGTGGATGGCAATCAAAAAAAAGAATTACTTTTTACAGTATCACTGAACTTGAATTTTGAAATCACAAATGCAAGGTTTCCCCGAAATAAGCAGTTATCAGAAAATTATGTTTACGAAGATTGTTAATACCTCAGTGAAGCCCGCAGCAGACATCAAATTTCTCACACTATTCAAGCAGAAGAAATAAGAACGTGTTCCATCTGACCGAAAGTACTCTCGATATCCCACCTTTTGTGCAGGCTCAAACCTAAGCATGGTCATATCGTAAAGACCTGATTTCATTACAGGGAAAGGATTTATCAGGTTTAGACAACAACAGAAAAGTTAGAAACTCTATGCAATTATAAGATTCTGACTCAATACAATCTATTTTATTTGGCTGTTACCATAATCCCTGAATAAAAGTAGACCACCCGGCTTTAAAATAGAGAGGCATTGGGTAATGGCTGTCGGCATCCTGTCAGGTGGTACGGCTGATAATGTGAAAATCTGCCATATTAAACATAGAAGATGATATTCAGAAGTTTAAATTACAACGAAACCCTTTCAGAAAATCACAATATTAAATAGTAACACAAACTGTGAAGTACCAAGGTAATGAAATCCACACCACCAATGCAGCACTTGCTTTCCTCGGAGCAGGAAGGACTATTGATATCTATATTACAGTTGTCTTCACCTGGATAAGCCTCAAAAAGGGTAAAAAAATTGAAACTCACTAGCTAGCATACTAAAGAAAAATGATTATAAACACGAAATGCCAAAGAACAAGACAAATAACAAATTTTGACACCTGGGAAGCCTAGAAACTGCTTCTCCAAGAAACTTCCTCTACAAGTATTGCAGGCCAACCACATAGGAAATCCAAGGGTTGAAAAATTGCATTGGAATGAATAAAAACGATGCTTAGTAGAAATTGAGTTATCAGCATTAATGATCTCGTTAGCTCTCTCAAGAGCTTCAGTGCTGCAGTCACAGGCATACAAGACGGTGCTCTCTTTTTCACTGCATCACAGGAACAAAAATTCAACAAAAGTAACAGGCAACTGAAAAGAAAATAGATGTTGCAAAATATTGATTAGCAAAACCGCAAGTTTTTGAGAAAATCAGGATATATCTTATTTCTCAAATTCGCAGAACCAAAAGAGAGAGACGGAGAGTATTTACTGATTGAACAAGATATGAATTATAAAGGAGAAATCCATATCAACAAGAGTAAAAAGCTTCCTAAAACTAAAGAATCTAATATGTGCTTCCCAACACATACAAGTGGTAAATTCGCAGTTTTCATACATGCTGGATTAAAGATGAAAACATAGACCAATTTATAAGAGTTTGGACTATTCCTCTTAATAAGGTTGACCTTTTAAGATGAACCCAAATCTTAACATAGTATCAGAGCTCATTAAACTCTAACGAGCAATTCGATCCGATTAAGCCTCAAAAAAATTGAGCACGCGAATTTCAAGATTAGTTTACTCAAACGAGCCACCATTTTGAGGGCATGTTAAGAGATAAAATCACACATCGAATAAAGATGAAAACATAGACCAATTTATAAGAATTTGTGTTACTCCTTTTAATAAGGTTGACCTTTTAAGATAGAACTCAAATTCTTAACATGGATGAACTTGGACTATTGACTTCAATCACTGCTCATGGAATTTACACATCTTCAAGGAGAGGAAACAGTCCTTTTAACTCTTTTTATCTGAATTCTTGAGTTGAGTAAATAAGTAACCGACTAAAATGAGCTATTGAATGAAGTACTTAGTTCTTGAATTCTATCTTCACTCTTTAGCTTCCTATCAATCCTAGTAAAATGAACTTTTCTTCCCTATGTTGGAAAATGCAACTATTGTATAATTAGTGACGCGGAGAATCCTATCTTATTCAAAGAAAAAGATTCTTGCATTCATAAGGGAAGATCGTCTACCATAAGGTTGGGAGAAAACAATGGAAATATCCATAGCCACTTCATATGATGGGCACAATTAGTAGAAATCCACCTCCTTCGTTAGGGTGATTAGAAAAGACTTTGACTAATAACAATATATAGGCTTTTCTGCTGTTCGTCAAGTAACTTTTTTTACCATATCTTTCTGTTGTGGTCTGGTTGGAGGGTATTAGAGAAATCTTCACGTAGCTGGATTAGGCTTACTTCTACGAGGTCTTCCTTTCACCCGGCCAACGAAAAAAATGAAGCTTTGCCAAGCATTACTCCAGTTGAAAGCAATTTCACACGAAGCTATTGAATACTTTGATGCAATAGTTTATAATCATTTCGAGACCATATCTCATATTTGTTGATATGTTGATTGGGATCATGACTTTAAATAAAACAAAGTAATTAGAAAGGTAGAAAAAGATTTCTCAAATATGTTTGACTCTCAATTATGAAACTATTTACGAAAAAGTCAAGATTCAATCCTCACTTCCATCCCAGTTCTTTATCTACATTGTTATTTTATTTTCCTTCCTGTTTCATATGGGCAAGGTCAAGTAGATTGTCCCAATTTTTAACAGTACCAGTTGGATCAGAACAGCAATTGAACTCCCAAATATTTATAATTAGATACTTTAGAGAAAATATGTCAAAGAAAAATTTCTTATTCCGAAGACTAAACCAGAATCAAAAGAACTGTTGCACAGTTTATAATGTATCTTAAAATGGGATATAACAGTATGACGAATTAATTTTCCCAGTGGCTCTTTAAGTGAAGGACTAATCTGGTCACAAAGTACTCTACAATGTGTAAAATTAAAACTTAAAACTTGCATACGAAACTAAAAGAAACAAGCTCAAGCTTACCGTAGTATTGGTAGAGCTGTACTGCCGTTACCACATCCCACCTCCAAAACCTTGGAATAATCCTTACAAGAAGCTAGTTCAGGAAATTCCTTCAATAAGTACCGTCTCTCCTGCATGCAAAAATAAATGTTAAAAGTTAAAATTTAACAAGGAAAGAAAAAGAACTAAAATATTCATCAAAATAAAGTAAAAAGAAGAATTGCTATCAAGAAACTCAAAAACAAACATCAAATGCACATGCTAACCAATTCAGAACAAACAATAATCAAGTAAAACAAAAGCCAAAAAAAAAAAATCTTACCATGGGCCAAGCTAGAGCAATTACATGGTTATGGAACAGTTTCTGAGGCATGAATGAAAGAAACAGTCAAAGCTCAAGAGTATGACTAAAGAAGAGCAAAGAAACCCTGTAGCTAGGCCATTTATGTAAGTACTCTTAAATAGTTGTAAAAAAAGCCTCCTTGATGGTATAGCCTTATTAAAGTTTCATTTCAGATTGCTTCTGAAAAAGTTTCTCATAAATTCTCCAAAAGTATTAGATAAGTTTTTGCTTTATATTTTTACATGTCAGCCTGCATGCTGGAAGACTAGAAACACAAGAAACACATTTGGTTAACTTATCAAATATTCGTTTGTACATTTGATAGTATAACCTTTTCCTCAGAACGTACTTTAATATTAAATTCAAGTACTCCTTGATGACTCGTGCTTATTGCAGTGAAACTCTGGAAGGCTACATTCCTAAATTTTCCGTGACATTATTTTACTTAAAACTTTTTTCATAGAAAGTGGAACCAATACCACATTTTCACTACATACTTACGTACGTACATACGTGTACTTGCATCCCTATTGTTTCAATAAAAACATATGTATATATGCATATACGGACCATTAGTCAGCAGTGTCCACCATTATCTGACCCAGATTCTGCATCAAAAAGTGGGTTTTCTATTGGAGAGATTTTCAAAAGAATGTCATTTAGACATTGGATATTGAATCAAAGATGGGAATACAAGTCAAGAAGCATTGGATCAAGACAGGATAATGAAGGATCTAATCAAAATTTTGGCAAGCTTGAATATCAAGATAGTGCAGGCTAGTGCACTCGTGCTAGCATACTGCATGGCAGTGCACCTGCACTGCCTTCTTGGCAAAGTGCTGTCTTGCAGCACAGGTATGCTGCTGACCGGTGCGCTGTTAAGCAACACCAATGGTGACTTTTAATCACCAACTGATCTTTAGGTGTTAATATTCAAATTCTTTCAATTTTCTTTGATTTCAATCCTAAAAGGCACATTCTAGTTGTTGCAACTTATTGAAAGACACGAATCTATATATAGATTCAAGTTTTCTTTGATCAAATAAGTGAAAAATTGCTAGAATTGTAGATTATTCTCTATGCCTTCTACACTTTCTTGCATTCTTTTCAACTTCATTTTGTATAAATCCGAACTTTATATTATGCTATAACGGAATATGAAGCCTCTTGAATAAGTTTATCAAGTTCTTGGTGTTTCGGTATTGTCTTTTGGAGGTATATTGGTATCCCTTGTGCATTCATTATTAATGAGGGACAAATATGTTCTTAAGGGAAGCAATATAGTACCGTGAAATTTTGTGTTTTCATTGTTGTAGAAGAACTTTTACCAACATTTTCCTCTATACACATATGACTTAGATACTAATGTGCAATGTGTAAAATAATCCCACAAAAGAAACAGATATCGAACCCTTATTGCTCACATTGCCTTCTACAAAACTATCCCCCAAAAACATGAAGACTAGTACACACAAGAAACTAATATAAATAGATACACTCAAGCTCAAAAGAAAAGAAAATCAATTGAACACGATATGCATTCACAAGAAAAGTGCCTTCACTAATTTTTATTTATAAAAAAAAAAAAAAAAACTTGTTTTCCTTATTCCTTTACCTTAAAGAACTTGCCAGTGGAGTGACGAGCATGAAACTTGTTCCATGCTTCAGAGTCTTGCAAGTCGTCTTGATTTCCAGAATCAACTTTTGTGTAAGGGAGCAAGTGGTATTGAAGAGAGGGATCGTTTTCGACTTCTTGTCTCAATTCATCCCATTCGAAATCCTTAGAATAGTAATTTTCTGCTACCCAATTTCGTTTGCTCATAATTTAGGGGTATCTCTATGGCTCTTCCTTTGCAGGGCAAGGCTTCGGAATCATTAACCAACAGCTACAGTTGAAGCTTTTTTTCCGACGGAAGAGGGGAGAAGATTCAGAGAATTTTTGGGTTTACGTTGAACATATTTTTATGGAAAATCCAAATTTACACAAAATAGTACGATTTTAGGGAAATTTACACAAAAAGCACTCCCAGTTGACCGGAAAAAATTTACTCATTTTTTAATAAAATAATTTTGCAAGTAAATTGAGAATGAGCTGTCCAATTGGTCCAAAGGGATTTTTTGTTAAAATGTATAGTCAAACAATGTACTTGGAAGAAAAGCTTTTTCTCGGTGTTTATAGGTTAAATAACCTTACTTTAAAAAAAAAAAATGTATAAAAGGCCTAAAATATTCATATCATGAAAAGACTCAAATACCATTTCAATCCAATTAAATTTCCCAATTTATCTCCAATGGTATCAAACGTGATCTCCGTCTCCTATGCTTGCTATCCCCAAAATCTTGTTATTCATTATATTCCTCACACATCTTCTTCAACATTTTGAGCATTTAAACAAGAATTTTGATTTCTATATTATCTACTTTGAAACCTCTATAATATTTGAAGAAAAAAGAAAGGTATTTTTGAAAATCTCATGTACATTGATCTTTTTATTGTTGAATATAGTATGAAATGATATTTTAGCTNAAAGAAAGGTATTTTTGAAAATCTCATGTACATTGATCTTTTTATTGTTGAATATAGTATGAAATGATATTTTAGCTAATTTTTTTCACTGTTGGTGTATTTATGTACTGTCCGCAAATATTGGACGAATTGTAGTACAGAATGGCACTCTAGCCGTTTTATGTAGTGTAGAACGACACTACAATCGTTATCTTTCATGTAAAATGACAATACAAATATTATCTGTTATGACCTGTCCGTTCTTGATAATACATTATGGTTACTTTGATAATTTAAATATGACAGCTATTTTCATATTATTTTGATACATACTTGAGTAAACTATTTAACTTTTTTATTTTATTTGCAACTATGAATTCTGTAGAAATAATATGGATACAAGTATGCTAATTTGTTGACTTTAAAAAGACTGAAAATGCAAATAAACATGTATTTATGTCGTGAATGT
>CAIGRP010015735.1:0-21142 GCA_903798385.1 Fraxinus cuspidata
TTGGGCCTATTATCCTAACCTAAAAGCCTATCATATTCTTAACCTATTTAATTAGTGTTAACAATTGATTAACTTGATTGAAAAACATAGAGGCAGCCATCTATTCCCATTGTGAAAGAAGAATCAGTTTCTCCCTTTGTTTTTTGCTTTGTGCTCCCACTTGAGAATCTCTCTTCCTTTCATCACAAAGCCTTTGTGGTTATTTTGGACCTGTAATTTCCATCCTCTAGCCCTTTGTGGGCACCTTGAAGCAACCGAGTTTGGGGGTTGTAGTTTAGGTTTTGGTTTGTGATTGTGGTGTCGATTTGTTGGAGACTGAGCCTGGTTTTGTGGTTGATTGGAGCCCTATTTTTAACACATATAATATTTTTTGAAATATGTAGAACATAAGTAAAAAATAATTCAAATCGTTCTTCACGAACAAGTAATTTTATGCTAGAATATTAATTAATATACGCTTCTTCAAAAGCAACAAAAAAATATTATTTTAAAATAATGATCAACCATATAAAGATTTTCTCTTTAAGAGCAATAGCATATTAGATCTTATTAAAAAAAAAAAAATGCTCGCGGGAACTTATAATATTTTACTACAATATTAATTTATTTGTAGAATTATGTTTCTTCACAATTGAAACAAATTAATAATTAATTGCTAAGTAGCCCACATTTATAGAACATATTTTTGTAAAAATAATTAGAAAAGAAGCAAAAGTTTTGTAGTCATAATAATGAATAATTGCAATCACATCCCAATTGTATAAAATCAAAATTATTGTATCATCATGCGTTTTAGGTTCAACCCTCAGTTAACGGGGAAATAAGAGTGAAAATGGAGAGTTGGAAAAAGAAATTAGAAAATAGCTCAGGGAGCCAATTGGGTGGCTGTCCCGGGAGACCTAAAGTCAAAATCAATAATAATTTTAACTCATATGATCCACAATTTTTAATCACATATTTCATCAATTTTGATAAAAAATTACTTTTAATCTCCATTGAACAGGGGCTAAATAAGTCACTTTCGAAGAACCACCTCACACTCCCGTTTATTTATTTATATTTTTTTTCCGAATTTTTGTGCTTCAATATTTTTGACCTAGAAGTTTTCAAATTTCCCTTATAACTCGAGTTGATAGCTTAAAGATGGGTCCGGTCGGTGCTTTGCCCAAAAATTGACCAAACCGTGTTGGCTTTGGTCGCCTACTCTATTTTGTCTAGACCATTACCCCCATGTGCCCTCATTCAGCATAATACTATATTAATCACAATTGTCCTGATTTAAAATGCCCATTAATCCTAATTTAAAATTCCCATTAATTAATTGAATTATTAGACAATAAAGAAATTTGAAATCAATCCCTTCCTCAACGTCCCACTATAGGGATGGTTACACGATGGAGCGAGGAAGGGAGTAATAAGCTCATTCCCATTTATTGTCTTCTTTTAATTTTAATTTTTCAATTTTTGACTGTCTTACTTCAAAAGATAATTTGCACATTTCGATCATAAATCCGATTTTAGTAGTGAATATGTTTTTGACCTTATTTCTTGTCATTCTTATCTCGTCTTTTAATTGGTTAGCACAGTTTAGCTCCACTCACGACTTCAAATATAAAATTTCAATTAAAAGGGCATGAAAATACAACATTGCCCTTGAATTTAATAAACGAGAATGAAACAAAATGCTCTTTTAAAGTATTGAAATTATATTTAAATGCAATGTTATCTTTTTACGTCTTTTCAACTTAAATTTTGAAACGAAATTGTGCTAATTAATGAAAAATTAAGAAAAAATGTTAAAAAGACAAATATGGTACTAAAATCAAATGTTGGGACCAAACATATAAATTTCTCCTAACCTTTCGAAAAGAATCATATATATTTAGCAAAAAGAAAGACAGTAAAGCGAAAACAGTTGTTCATATCCTTTTAAAGAGTATAAACAAAGAACTCTCTCTCTCTCTCTCTCTCACTTTCTATAATCCTTATTTCCAGTTATAATGGATTTCTAATACGAACGAGTGTTTTGCTTTTTCCTTTACTGGTGGGGTTGTGTGGTACCATTCTTTCTATTAGCAAATAAGTTCTTTTCTTTGATTCTGCCACTTTTCAGTTCCTCATTTCTCAACTCATGTCTTTTCTCAGATTCGGATTTTTTTATTAATTTTGGTTCTTTTGCACCACCCCACATGTATTTTCTTTCATTTGTCTGATTTGGATTGGATCACGAGGATCTATAATTGTTTTTTTTCGTTTTTCTCGTCCCTTTTTGTTTGATATACTCAGAGAAAAATAAAGAGGTGGAACTGGTGGGTTAAGTAGCCGAAGGGCATCAACAACACCAATCACTGTCTGCAGAAGAACAAGGTGAGATTTCGTTATGTAGTTTTTGTTGCTCTTTGGGTGTAATAGAACTGGGTTTAATTCAGTTTTCAAATATTTTACTGTGGAATTTTTTGAATTTGTGAATGAATGTCTCATTTTATTTTTGTTTGAATCAGTGGTTTGAAGAGTTGATTTGGTTGCATTCGTACAGTTTCATTCATTAGACGGTGCGGTTGATTTAGGAGCAGGACTCTTGATTTGGTTTTTATTGATTAGTGTAACTTGGATGGTTGTATTGGATATTGGTACTAGAATAATATAGTTGTGGATTGGCTTTGAATATACTCCTGAGGCATGGCAGGTGTTGATGTTTCTAAGCATGCACATAGCCCTGTCCATAAAGCCATAATTTTGAAAGATTATGTGGCTCTCAGGAGGATAATTGCAAGCCTTCCACGGCTTTGTGACCCAGCTGAGGTTCACACTGAATCAGTTTCACTTGCTGAGGAAGCTAAGGCTGATGCCATTTCAGCTGTCATTGATCGAAGAGATGTTCCCAATCGGGACACCCCTCTTCACTTGGCTGTCAAATTTGGTGATGACACTGCTACCGAGATGCTTATGCTTGCTGGGGCAGATTGGAGCTTGCAGAATGAACAGGGGTGGAGTGCACTCCAGGAGGCAATTTGCAATAGGGAAGAAAGGGTTGCAAAGATTATAGTTCGGCATTACCAGCCACTGGCTTGGGCAAAATGGTGCAGAAGGTTGCCTCGGTTAATTGGGACAATGAGAAGGATGAGGGATTTTTACATGGAGATCAGTTTTCATTTTGAGAGCTCAGTGATCCCTTTCATTTCGAGAATTGCTCCTTCTGACACGTACAGAATATGGAAGAGGGATGCAAATTTGAGGGCAGATATGACTTTAGCTGGTTTTGATGGTTTCAAAATTCAGCGTTCGGATCAGAGTATTCTTTTCCTTGGTGATGGTTCTGAGGATGGAAAAGTTCCTCCAGGGTCACTTTGCATGGTGTCGCACAAAGATAAGGAGGTCATGAATGCTTTGGATGGTGCTGGAGCTCCAGCAACTGAGGCAGAAGTGCAGCAGGAAGTGACTGCCATGTCACAAACCAATATATTCAGGCCTGGGATTGATGTCACTCAAGCGGTTCTTTTGTCTCAAACGACATGGCGACGACAGGAGAAGACGGAAATGGTGGGTCCTTGGAAAGCTAAAGTATTTGATATGCATAATGTGGTTGCAAGTATTAAGTCGAGGAGGGTCCCTGGAGCCATGATGGATGATGAACTCTTTAACTCTTCCAATGAAAATGAAGCAGAAAGTGAGGAACTTGATGACATACTGACAGAGGAAGAGAAACTGCAGCTTGAGATTGCACTTAAGTTAGACTCATCAGATTTAAGCAATGAAAATGGAAATGGAATTATTCCACACCGCCATAGTTGTTATGAGAAAAGGGATGTTCCCATTGAAAATCTAAATGGTTGTAGAAATGGAGAAAATAGGCAGGTAAAAAAGGGATGGTTCAACAACTGGAGAAAACGGGAAAATAAACAAGAAGGGGATGTAGAGATTGTTCCACCAAGGAGTTCTCTGTACTCTGAAAAGAAGGTTAGTGATTTTCTAGAGGATTCTCCTTCTAGAAGTCAAAATAAACCTGGAAGGCACTCTGTGGAGGTCTTTGTGAAGAGGGATGAGCATCGGAAAGTAAAGGACTCCAAAGCTTCTTCATCAACAAGCTCTGACAGTGGAAATCGCCGCAAGGATGGAAGCCGTGAGAATGAGTACAAGAAAGGGTTGAGGCCTGTTCTCTGGCTTTCTCCAGAATTCCCACTACAAACTGAAGAGCTTCTACCACTGCTCGACATTTTGGCAAACAAAGTTAAAGCTGTACGGCGATTAAGGGAATTACTCACTTCAAAACTTCCGAAGGGGACCTTCCCTGTCAAGGTACCCTCCTTATATCTAGATTAGCTCTTTAAGTTCTACACATGCTTATAATCTTTTTTGTTTTATTGATCAATGCTCTTTGCAAGTAAGCTTCACTTTTGGCTGATTTCATTTTTTTTTATAATGTGTATAAATTGTAGGGCATTACTTAAATCTAATAGACATACCAACATTATAAGTTGCCCATTGGATACTAAGCAAACCTTTAGACTTTTTTATTCCATAAAAATTGGAACCCTAAGATTGTGCATACATTTGTTTATTTATTCATTCTCCAAATGCATGTGGCGATTGTATTTCCTTCATCTACGGTGCTGATATTTTTCTTTCCCTCATTTTGCGGATTTTGACGATTTCCTTATCGCGAAGTGTAGATGATCATTGTATTTGTGAATTGCTACCGTTACAAGTAATTGTAGGTAGCGAAATTTGATGGACGACCGTATGTTGATGTAATTGTAACCAGTAGGATGGGAGGTTGTCGGAGGCTATCATTTTTTAATGTATTAGTATTATTTTTGGGTGGGTTGGAAGGGTCATTGGAAAGTGAAAATGCTTAATTTTGATTGCACAAGGTTCAAAAATTGTTTCATTGTGAATAGCCCCTACTAGAAGCAATAGTATGCCAGATTTTTTAATTTGGTGGGCTACAAATTTCCGTCAACTATAAATGGCTTACTATCATTAATCATAAATCCGAGTAATGGGTATTATTTGCTTTGAGGATGACCATAGTTCCAAACGTCTAAGACATAATATCTTCAGTAATTCATCAAGGTTATTCGGAGTAATTGTTTTATTTGTTGAGTGGATGACCATATTTTCGTCAACACGGGATATGAAGATCAACTATACTTGATTGATAATGTAATAAATTTGAGTGGGCAATTGTAGTGTATGCCAAGATAAGGTGGAAGTATTTAAAAGCAATTCTTGTGCACAAAACCTGTCAACTATCAGATAAATGCTACTAACTGAGAAGTTAGCATGACATATGATCTTGATGTTGTATGACCAGTTATTTATGTGAAAGGTGATTTTTAAGGCAATTAATGACATCCGCATCCAATTATGAACCTATGCAATTTGGTTTTATACATTTTCTCTTGCGATGTTTTCAGATTAAGCACAATAGTTATATTAATTTGTATCCTAAAAATTATGATGCTAATGCATTTTATGATCAGATATGCTTGACCCTTTAGCATACATATCTGAAAATTACATAATTCATTTTTTCTAGACAACATAATATAATTGCTTCAGCATATATTATATGCACTGAACTAGGTCTTCAAATGTTTCCAGCTGCTGTTTTGAGATACTTTATATTGCAATATCTGGTTATTTGCTGTATAGTTATTCCCTCAATATATATAAGTGAGCTCATCAATATTGGCTTGCATTTAACTCTAAAATGTAGATGTCAATTGTCCATTGTGTATTTTTCTACATCCATCTCTAACATCTAACGATCAATGGAAAAAAGATAGTTAATTACACCACTTTTTAATGTGTAGTGCTGTTCTCTTAAGGGGAAATGGGGAGGATGATAGAAAATTTTTGGAGAACAATAATTTTATCTAGAATTTATCTCTCTGAAGATCCCTGAAGTTACTTCCCATTCTAGTCCAATTCTTTGAAGCAACAAACAACTGGAAAATTATATAGTCTCCTATGATGGCTCACCACTATGATGGCACTGGTGAGCCTATTGCAGAATTTTGTAGGATAGATTTTCAATTAAATGTAGTAGGAAAGGGAAGAGAGAGACCTGAATCATGAATGTGCAAATAGAAATCCTGCACTTTACTCCAAAAACCTGGTATCTTCTGGCCAATCTACCATAGATTAACTCCAGTGTGTGCAGGCACCTCATGCATCTATGTGCTGATTTTTTCATAAATCTCAAACTCCAATAAAGATGGAGTTAATGTGGAAAAAAGACAACAGAAAATCTGTCCTACGAAAGCTGACCAAAATCCTGCTCAAATAAAACTATATTGGTACCTCTGTAAAAGTTAAAAACAATCCATTTACAGAAACTTACAATCAATTCCAGCAGTTCACTTTTGAACCAAATTATCTTATCTTCTTCCCAGATGAAGCCATTGAACACTTGGAGAAGGAGATATAATTAGGAATAAAGGAAGCTGGTTGAAGATTTTCTTTCAGAACTTCCTTTTTAAAGTGAACTATTGTAGCTAGTTTAGAGAAGTGATATACACAGCCTGTTCTTGCAATCATTACCTGTCTATCTTCATTAGAATTGATCCCTTCTGCAGCAATGATGATTCAAAATGTTGTATATATCACATGTTCATTGTTGAAGATCTTACCCTTCGAATTCCACCTCACATGAGGCTTTCATAAATCGCCTTAATTGCCATTTGTGATTCTTATCCCTTGATTTACCTGGACTTTCGCCTCAAGGTGAATTATAATTCCCTTCGAGATTCTATTAGTAGTGATTATATAAGAGACTTTTAGGTCGTTTCTACTTCTAGTAGTTGATCACAATTTTGTTACAAGATTTACTAATTTGAGAACACATTATTTGCTACTCCATTAATCTATTTTATGTTTGTTTAAAGTTACACTTTTTAGATGGATATTTATTGTGGATTATGATTTATTAAGTGCATATTTTGTATTTTTATAATTTTCTGAAATATTTTATTAGTTGTCTTGAGGCTCGATACCCAATTGAGCCTTTATAAACATAGGTAAATACTTCAATACCCAATTGAGCCTTTATAAACATTACGAGTCTATCATTTGTGTCAACTAGGAGCATCCCATCAACCCTAACGCAATCACGTGCACATCATGTCAGGGACTTGACTTTCCAAGTAGCAATGCAACACTTGGCTTCCTCAAATCCGTTGCTCCCGGTCTAGCTGAGGTAGTCCAAGTGATAGAATCTTGGTTGGCAGAGTAGAGTGCTCAATATTTGGCACAACCGAAGCGTTAGCTTGAGAGTCCCATGCACATCTTACTTTCCAACCAGACTTTCATATCACTCGCGCTGACTTAGGTAGACCATGAGGCCGGTTTTGTGAGAGCTAAGCGTCACATGGTTACTTAAAAAAGGGTTAAGGGCCTAAGGCTGTGTCTGTCTTAAATCGCTCTTTATCTTCTTACCTGTAACTAAGGTACCTCTTCTCATTTCAGGTCGCTATACCAGTGGTCCCTACAATCAAAGTGTTGGTTACGTTTACAAAGTTCGAAGAATTACAGCCATTGGATGAGTTCTCTACCCCCCCTTCAAGTCCCACTGCTGCAGGCAGAGAGAACCCTTCAGTGATGAATCCCTCCAGTTCGTCTTGGTTCCGATGGATAAAGTCTCCTCACCCGAGTTTTCATACAGGTGGTTCGACCAGTAGGATTGAAACTGTTCAAGATCCATTTGCAATTCCATCTGACTATACATGGATTACAGCTGAAGCAAAGAAAAAGAAAATGCAGGAAAAAAGCAAACTTAAAAACGGAAAGAGTCAGAAGTAGTGATCAGAATCTCACTTGGGTGAAGAAAAAGAAATTTGGCACGTTGTGTTGGGGGTTAAAATAGTTGAACTGATTCTTGCATATACTTTTAAGGACCATGTACTGTTGTTTCATTTTGGGTGGATAAAATTGGCCATCTGAAGTTAGTTTGCCGCGAGATATTCACTTATTCCTTCGTTGGTAGTCTCCGTTGGCCTGTGGCAAATCGAACTTTTACTTGTGAAAAAGAAAATGTCGATTGTAATATTCATTTTGCTTGTTCTCTATGCAAAGACAATCATTCATTTTCCTTGTGTAGAGTCAATATGCAGCTTAAAATCTTGACGTTAATATTGGCAAAGTCATGAAATAAACTCTGAAGATGTTTCCTTCATTTTCTTGATAACGGTAAAATCATCAGATGGACATTTAGTACTGTTTGAGATGGATACATAAGTTTATCCCTCTAGATATCGCGTCCATAAGGTTAGGATTATATGTTCGTCATTGAATAATACACGTACAAGAATTGCGCACTCCTCGAAGTTCTTCTTCTGAAAAACTGTTAAAAGTAATAGAACAATATCAGAAAATACTCTGTCTGAGCACTCCGGTTCAACAAATTATTCAAAATGGGATATACAAGGAACAAGTAACTCTTCTACTTTCATAAACAAAATGACATTTTTTATCTTTTATTTTCACGAAAACTTCACAAAGTACAGTTTAAAACTGATGGCTGACCCCCATCTCTCTTCACCAACCTAGAGGTGTCGAATGGTTCAATCCAGCGTGGCATTACAGAGAACAGGGAGGGAGGACCAACATTTTTAACTATATATGAGATAATAATTAGTGGATTTCGTGCTTAATTAATGTGTTAATGAGTTGGTAAATCACTTAGATTATACCATTTAATGGGTTAAAACTCACTTGTTTATATGCAAATGCAATCTTGTGGAACACCCTATGCCAGCCAAAATAGTGGTGCAAATCAGCATGCGAACTTGCACATTGCATCAGCTCGAGTACGTAAAAAGGCAAATTGGGCTCTTTAGAGATGCACTTTGCACAGAAACTATAATTTGAAGTGTTTATTTTCAGTCAGTAATCAACCATAGAAGAGAAGTCTAGTACCATACAATTTGGGAGGCTACTAGGCCTCATTATCTCAGCACATTTCTCCAAAATAGCTAAATGTAGTCCATGATTAAGTATATATCAATTATTGAAAAGAAAAGAACCGCAGGAGCTGAGGCCTGTAATAACATACCTCGACTCAAATTCTTGAACATCAGCAATATCTTTGCCATGTGCATCAGACCAACTAATGTTTCTTGTTCCTGTTGTTGCAGCCTTCTTAATATTACTCTTTAGAGGAAAAGGTGATTCAATTTGATGAATCCCATTTGATGCAATGCTTCTGTTCCTTCTGTAAACCATTTCACTGTTAGATGATCTTTCATTGACCCTATTTTTCTTGTCTGCAGAGGATTGTTGTCGACTAAAGTTGTTGGTTCTACTTGTGTTGTTTTCGTTCTCTTTGCTGTCTGAATTCCTTGCTGCTACATAGCATGAGCATACTAGAGAGGTGCACCGTTTATGCGCTGATGCCGCCAGAATACAGAATCGATACTTGCCACACGTTCAATATCTTAGAAGAATTTGGAAAATGAAGCTTTCAAGTAGATTGATAGAAGACTATATTGACTGGTTCTCATAGGCTGGAAGGGACGATCCTCAATATGATTATCTGTGTTGTTCCATCTAGTAATGCGTATAGAACATATATGTGTTATTATAACAGTGTTGCTTCACATTTAAGATAGTGGGTTGGGATCTTTAGTTTGTATGCTGGAAACTAAAGAAGAAGGGTGTGTTGAGATTCAGTTACAATCATATACTCGTGCATGCACTCCACTAAGGGTTGTTTACTTTTCCTTAGGCCTTTGCACTCATTAGCTTGGATTAAATATGTAAAAGCAAACAAAAAGGAAAATGAGAAAAAAGCGTTGCGTTCTGCTCGAAACATCTATAATCGATTAATTACAAATTCGTCGTTAAATACGTAGGGTAAATGCGAAACCTAGTGAACAAGTCGCTTAAGAAAATATGTAATTTTCCTCTCCAAGGACCTTGTCTACTAAAACCCTACAATGGTCATTGCTTTCACATTGATGTTCACTTGTATTTCTAGAGTGGATCATAAAATATCGACAATTTTCTATATACTAATGAAGTGAGACTCTATTATGTACTGTTATCGTTTTGTTTTTACCATTTGCAATAACACAAAAAGCGTCGTTTTTCTTTCTATATATCTACTAATTTATCTATGTTTTTCTTTCAATATATATCTACTAATTTGTCTATGTTTTTTTGTGAGAGGGAAAAGGGAAATTGTTTTTAAAATTGTTGTTCTTTTTTTCTTTTACATTGCTTTGTTAAAGTGAAGGGGGGAAAGTACAAGGCGTGTGTGCTTTTAATCTAAAGCACTATTCGCACCCATAATTGGGTCACATAATTATGTTGTCCCTAAAATCTTTACTGTTCTTAGGAATATGGACATCATAAGCAAGATCAGATTTGCTAGCAGATGTCAATATTTATCAAACATGCCAGTCGTGGTTTAGGCCGTAGCGGTCCGGCAAGGCCCCATTCGATTAAAATAAAGATAGAGATGTACGATGAATTAAAAAAGAATATTCGGGGCATACAATGAATTATGATTTATCACGAATGTTGATACTTGACACCTTAATTACTCGAAGCTTTTATCTTATCTATGAGGATGCCAATAAAATGAAAAAATAAGCACATTAAAAGTCGTGTACGGATAACATTTTCTTGTGTGCAGCTCGACCACAGTACACGTTGAAACTCAATGGGATCCACAAAAAAATAAATGATGTGAGGTTTTAGAACTTTCTCTAGTCGAGTGTATCCATCTTCGTTGTTTTTATAAGCAACAATTAGATGCATTCAAGGTTGAGAATCCACATTAAAAAAATTCTTGAAAAGGAAGTTCGTCTAAGACACACATCATTAATATCCTTCCATGAATTTGTAGCAATTTCAAAAAACTTATTGACCGCCTCTTCTTTAGTCGTTACATTTTCCTTCATGTAGCTCTCAATGCCGGTAGCAAATTGTCCTCTCTCCTTCTCAACCTTCATGTCAATATACGAGGAGACAATTTAGAAAAATTGCTTATTTTCGGATGGGTCGATGTTTCTTAGAAATAAAATTAATTTTAGTGCATTTCATACCTCGTAGGTAGCAATGTCATCAATGACTTGGCATATGGTGAGGCCAGAAACGACAATTTTAGGCTTGTTGCTTAGCCTTTCAAATTCTTCCATTGATGCAGATTTCATACCCAATGTGGACGTGGTTGTATGATAATAATAAGTGTAAATGCATTACTCATGTACAAGGCCAAAAGGCGTCAATTATTCTTCAATAAACCACTTGGCCTTGACATAGTAAGTCCTCACATGTTCTTTCAGCTACGTAAAGATCATGTTTATGCGACATTCGCAATGAATTATAGTCTAATTTTGCGAACCTCAGAAGTAATTCGTTCTTCAATTCATCTTCTTGATAGATGGAAATAAAATTACGTGCCTCAGTTCTTGAGTTCCCAAAATTCAAGGCTTGCTCGAGGGCGTGCGCTACTTGTTTCCCAAGGGTAGAGCTTAGATGTGATACCATGGATTTGAGGTTTACACTTGTGACATCAAGTACATCTTCTCTGTGCACTCTTAAATATGCTGCTTCTTATAATCTGAGCAAACTCATTGCACCACACTCTTAAGGCTGTCTTCGAATTTTCCTTTCTCGTCTTTGAATTCGTCAAATATACCACAAGATATTCGGCAGCCATGTTGCCTAAATGTACGAAAATGAAGTGCAATAGCGTACGAGTCACAGGCTTCAATCATCTGCGTAATTTGTGTTGAGATTAAAGAAAACTTTCTAGTTGTTCTTCAATATCTATTTCAAAGTGGTATGAGATGTCCAAACGCTCAAGCATGTCAATCAAATTCTCACTCTCCACAAGATTTCTTCACCAACCAAAATATAAGCCCCTGTTTGGTTTTGCTAAAAATAAGATTTTTAGTAGAGTTTGATTAAAGTTGAAGAACAGTATGGTTAAAAAGTTGATAAAAATTGTATGTTCAAGAAATTGTACGATTAAATTTGTTGTTGATTTTGACTTACTTTTAGTTAAACCAAACAGGAAGATGGCAATGTCTAGAAATGACAATTTTATGAACAAGCCGAGTAGGTTCCAGACATAACATACACCGTTTTGTGAGAGATCTACACAAACTTTAATTTATGCTAATACACTCAATTTTCGGTTTCCAGCTTCTCCACTATATTTGTTAACATGAGTGTCACTGCATATCTTATCTTTCGAAAAGTTAACGTTTTACCTAAAAGTAGCTTATAAGTAGGTCATTCAAATAGTATTAGAATGAAAAATTACTTAAAAAGTAACTTTCGTTTTTTTTTAAACTCAAGCCAAAACCAAATTAGTACTCCTCCCTATTCCCTCCCTCTTCTATCAGCATTCACATTCCTATAACCAATAAATAAATATAAGAACACAAAATATATGTATACACAATGGTGGCTTGCCTACTATACAGTGCCCCTGATGTTCTATCAAGAAGAAATTTTTCATCATGTTTTGGAGCTCAGGATGCCATTGTATTACTCCAAAAATGCTCTAATTTTAAGCAAATGAAGCAAATCCATGCGAAAATCATTCGAAATGGTACCCATAAGGACCAATTAATCGTTACAAAGCTGCTTCATCTTTGCTCCGAATACAGGAAAATCGATTATGCGACGTTATTGTTACATCAAAGTCAAAACACACAGACTTTCACTTGGAATTTACTCATTAGAGCATACACTTCTAATGGCTGTTCGTACAGGGCTATTCATATCTACAATCTCATGATATGCCGAGGCGTGGCCCCAGATAAGTTTACTTTCCCTTTTGTAATTAAGGCGTGTCTAGCTTGTTCTTGCGTTGGTAAAGCGAAAGAGGCGCAGGGGCTTGCAATTAAATCTGGGTTTTTTGGAGATGTGTATTTGGAGAACGTGTTGATGGATTTGTATTTGAAGAACCAGTTTCCAGAGGATGGCCTTAAGGTGTTTGATAAAATGCGTGCGAGAAATGTCGTCTCGTGGACGACTGTAATCGCTGGGCTTATTTCTTGCGAGAGAATGAATGTTGCACAGCAGCTTTTCGATAAAATGCCTGTGAGAAATGTCGTTTCATGGACAGCAATGATCAATGGCTATGCCAGAAGCGAAAAACCTGAGAAGGCTTTCGAATTGTTCGCCAAGATGCAGCTTGAGAATGTACGACCGAATGAATATACGCTGGTTAGCCTTTTGATCGCTTGTGCTGAACTGGGAAGCCTCAAATTGGGGCAATGGATACACGATTTTGCAATTAAGAACGGGTTTGAAATTGGTGTTTTCCTCGGGACAGCCCTCGTTGACATGTATAGCAAATGTGGTAGCCTGGAGAATGCGAAACGAGTGTTTGATGAAATGGAAACAAAGAGTTTAGCAACTTGGAACTCCATGATCACTGGTCTTGGAGTTCACGGGTGTGGTGAAGAAGCTTTAGCTCTTTTCGCGAAGATGCAGATGGATAATATTCAGCCGGATGCAATCACGTTGGTAGGTGTTTTATGTGCTTGCCTACAAACAACTAACCCCAAATCAGCCCTTGAGTACTTCAATTACATGACTGAACGTTATAGCATTACTCCGAGCACGGATCACTATGCTTCAATAGTCGAAATATATTGCCGCTCGAACAAGGTGGCTAGTCAATCCGATGTTCGACACAGAGTACAAAATTCTTGTCCATAATGCGAGCGTCCTGTACATTTATAATGAGATACATGGATATCGTCGAATATAATGCGTTCGAATTACGGACAATGTAGAGCATGTTCGATGAAATCGTGTTCGATGAAGGGCTTGCATTCATGTAGACAACAGCATTGAGTGGAGCAATAGAGCCTTAATGGTATGCATGGATTTGTCTTCTGTTGTACTTGGAAAATTATAATATTGGAGTAACGTGGACTCACGGAGGAAAAAAAGAAGTCAAAATCTTGTATATTATCTAGTTCATTATTATGTATCAAATATGCCATTGTAGATCGTTTACATACTTCATGGGAAATAGTATGTCTTATGTGAAGGACAAATGCACAATTCTCGTGACTTCATTTTCATAGATTTCGAGTTCCTCAATAAAATGTGAGTTCTCGACGAGGAAACCCATCTTGTTTTGACGTATTATAGTCGATAGGTAATGTGATTTTCTAGTGTAATGTACACTAAAACAAGATTTTTTCCGTTTAGAAACCTAGATCGATGTCTCCATTGGAAATACCTATAAAAAATTTTAAAAAGCAGTTTGAATTAAAGTTAAAAAGATTTTTTTTTAAAATATGAATTTTTTTTTTTTATTTCTAAAAGTTATGTTATTTTATACAATGTTTCATGGCTTCAGAAATAGAGTTTTGACATATTTTCTTGTATTTTCCTCTGTCCCATGCAACCTATGTAATGATCACCTTTTTTTTTTTTTTCGACTTAAAAAATAAGAAAAACAACAATTTATTTAAATGCTTTAAGTTAATTCTATCTCACGTATAGATGTTTACATGATTTTTGCCCCTGCACTTTATTTTTTATTTTAATATCTCAATTTTTAAAATAATCACATTAAAAAAAAAATGTAAATGGAGCAACATGAGTAGAACTAAGGTATTTTAATAACCACTGTTGCCATCCCTAATCGCTCACCCAAACACGTTGATTATAGATGTAGTGAGCGTACAATCTACATTGAAGAATCTGCACAAGCCTTTAGTTATAGCCAGCATTGAATTCTGCCTGAATTTGCCCTTGATTGCACACATAACAAGGCACAGAATCACATAAAAAGCCAACGGATTTAGCCTCTGAATCCATGGGGATCGGAGGGAGAGCAACCCATTGCCTAGTTACCACATTGCACAAATGATAAACAGTCATTGAACTAGACTCTTCCTTTCCTGTCGAGAGGGTAAACTGATAAAAGAGAAGCATTTTGGAACACAAGGGAGAAGGGATTTACTTGAGGAGCCTGGAAGAGGTGACGGTGGTGAATGAAACATGTTATGAAGTAATCAATGTCGAATATTTACATTGAACAGCCACTACAATAGGCCAGCCTATTAAGGGTTTCAACAAGTTTGCCCCTCAGATCGGTTAAAGAACACCAATTCTCCGCTTCTGAATCTAAAGAATAAGCCTGCAAACTTATGAATACTTTCCACAAGTGCAACATCTCCTACATCATAAAACACAAATGGCTTGTTTGGTAGGGAGGGTTGATAGTCCTGGATACTATCAAGGGAAAAAAATAGAAGTTGAAATATTGATTGTCAAATAATCAACTTGAACTACCATAACATCTGAGAAGAGAGTAATAGACAAGACGATTGAATCATCAAATTTGTACGTGAATTAATTTGTCAGCAACAAGAAACCAACCATTCTTAAAGCACAGTGCAGTGTATTCATCGAACTTTTTTACTTGCAGCTCCCTTCTCATATCAATATCTCCTTATGTGATCTAATTAGGATGAAATACAGATGCATAACATGATAACCCAAACCGGAATAATAAATCTAAGAATTCAAGAAATTAATCTCAAGTGCTAGTCTGATATGCAGTAGCATATTATATAATAGACAAGATTTTACTGAACCTATCCTACCAAAGAAGTCCGACTTGATACATATCACTAGGATGTATAAGCGTGTAGGACTTGACTTCATTGCCTTGTCACGCTTTACACTTTTTTAAACTTTAGTGCTAATTAAGAAATATATATTAATTATTAGGTATAGATGATTTCAAGATGAAATATCAAAATATAAGAATTTCTAGACAGAAATCTTCAAAATAGCCGGACGTAAAAATAAAATTAGTGAATCCAGTTTCCCCTCAAATAAGTGCCTACATTGGGTAAATCTTCAATGAAATTTTAGTGGTAATGCGCACATTTACAATTTAGAATATTAGTAACTGAAGTCGAACCAACGAAATCTGTCATTTGCCTCTCTTCCTCTTCGGCAATCCAGCACAATCGGAACAATACCACTTCCCTTTGGGCTGTTCTTTGAGGCCAACACAGGCATAGTGGAACCACTCTATCTTGCACTGTTGAAACATCAGTTGGTCTCTGTTAGCTCAAGGCAGAGGTTGAAAGAACAAAAAAGGATAATAAAAGTATTTCATTACGCACATCGGGACTATCACATGCAACCATTTCTCCATAGCTCACTTGATTGCAGAAACAATAGGTTGGTTCGTTCGGATCGACAGGTAGATCTAACTCCATACTGGTTGGATTTGTCGAGGCTTCTGCAGCAGCGGCTGTTACTTTTGCAAGGCGTGTCCTGCAGAAAGGGAAAAATAATTACTTTAAATTTTACTTATCATCTACCAAATAGGCTCATTGAATTCCCCTTTACAAACCACAGAATTTAAGCTGAATCACTCATTCTCTGACCTTGCCATAAGACAAACAAGTAAATAAAAATGCCTAGTACTTGCATATGAGAGTATTCTTATTTAATATAACATTATATTCTTGTCACCAGCATACAAGTAGTTGTGACTTCTCGAATCTTCCAATCACATGCTCCTAATGTTATTTGACTACAACTGCAGGTTCCCCAATTGTAGAAATCAATTATGCAGTTTTATGCTCTATTTGCACCTCTCTCTGTGTACCTGCACCGGTTACCATGAATACAGCCAAAGCTTAAACACACGACGGAAAAAAAAACAGAAAAGCTATCTCAATACAAGCATAAATAAGAACAAAACATTGAAGAACCTTCCGAAATTCACCTATGCATAAAAGAATCATATCAATGACTTCAAAAAGGAAATATTCATACACCAAACTCCAACGTCAGTATCATGAAGGAGTATAATTTCATTAGTGGTATTTTTATAAGTGGTGTCCTAATTCACTTAATTTCTCAATCAATCCTATGCCCAAAGATAACATGGCACCAAGGTGCAGATTGATCCTAAGAATGATGGGCACTGTGCTAATTCTGCCTACGACGGGTTCATTGGTGGGCCTACGAATGGACAGGTCAATTATAAAGATATGCAACTGACTTACACAAACATATGATCACTTCTGGCAATGGCTATTGACCGCAACTTCAAATAAAATGAAATCATCAACCTATTTTTTATTTTTATACTTTTTTATTGGTTTCTGTAAAATCCAAAAAGAAATGTATTGGATACCTTTTCAATATGCGTTGAAGGAGCAATAGTCATAAAATATTAGGCCAAATACAAAAGTTACAATTTTAGGTAATATAGGCATAATTTATCTTAACTTTTCAGCGAATGCAATTTTTTAAAATAGATATTAGAAGATAACTCAAAATACATATTTGAAATATTAATGGAATCACAAAGTTGCCAACACAAACAACTTCCCATTACATTCAAGTCCTCTTCAAGTTGGCGTGAAACCTCATCAAACCATGCACTGATAATTTGTGGAACATGAAACGTGCAATCTCAATCTAACTGATGAGAATGTAAATACCAGACAATTACTACTATTACATCTATAACATTTGCATCAAGTAGTCCTTTTCATCTTCTCTTATAATTTAACAGATTTGTGTAAATTACTGAAAACAGCAAACAAAAATCTTAATTGAGGTCTATCTCCGCAATTTACAACTAAGCATAAATTTAATAGCAAATAGGAAATAGAAAAGTATCTTAAAATTAATTTAAGCACATTTTTCTCTCAGTTTTGCAAATCCTGGCACCAAACTATAAATGCAGGTGATTTTCTATTGAACTTTCCATTTCTTGATTCATCTGAAAGTTTATCCATCAAGAATGACATTCAGTATCAATTGTCAATCACTCATCCTAATATCCATTTTTTATTAGAGCACTTCATTTAGTCAACAAATTATATGGTCCAAATATCGAATACCATTTTATTGGGTCCTTCATCTCCAGTTTATGCACAAGTTTCAATTATTTTGGGGTTGGGCTGGTTTCTATCTGAACCTCATACAAACAATGCGAAATGGAAAACAATTATTTCCTAATCTGATTTCCTATTTCTCATCTCATATTTTTAGGAGAAAAAATCATTCATCTAAAGTGCTTCATGTCACATAAAAACTTAGCTGGCTTAAGATCGAACCAGAGAGTACTGCATACTTGTCAATTACCATTTTGTTCAAAAGAACAGATCTAAAGTACTCAGTAGTTACTTTTTACGTCCTCTGCCACGGCTGTCACCAGACCTTCCAGCTTTCGCATTATACTCAAGTGCTAAAACAGGATTTGTAGTTGCAGCAACATTGTCTTTTTCTGTCACATACGAAAGAAAAGTTATGCAAACCACTAGAGAAAAGGGGAAATCTTTTATATGCCCATAGAAAAAGTAGTTCTCTTTAATGAAACCAAATACAAAATAAACAGAGATGTGAAATTCAAAAGATATATACCGCGCCTAAGATCTTCATCAATTTTCTTCAAATATTGATCAAGATGCTGGATGTGAGTATCAACCTGTAACGGAAAAAGTAAAATCATTAAGACTATCAAGTAAACGGACATTTGTATGTTTAAATTCCGCTCAAACAGGGAAGAGAGTGATGTTCTTAGATCCGATGCCTAACTATTTAAGCCACATGGATGTACCAAAAATGGTTAGGGACCTGGCAGGGCAAGGTTAAATACACATTCATGCATCTAGGCATCAAAGAAATGGTTCTAAATGTCCATGTTGTCCTCTAAGAAATTTAAATTTGTAATCCATTTTACATACTAAGCTGACAATAAAGACACAATGAACCGTTCTTGACAATAAATAGATTTACCAATCTCCTAGAGTTACTCATTGATGAACGATAAGCATATGGATTTTCAGTAAGATTATATTTTAAGATAATAAAAATATTCTAATCTGAAACATATGTGGATCACACTACTTGTTAGTCATATACGACAAGAGATTTAGAGGCTATTCTCGTCCAAATCTGTATTTATTCTCATAAGTATATTTTGTATATAGGGTAATTAGTTTATACCATATTCAGGTAGACAATTACGGGAATTACTTGTATGTAAGCCGTGTACCATGCAAGACACTTCTATATATTGAAATCGAAATCCTCCTTGGTGAGGCAATTGAAACCATTTTGACACTACTGAGCTCAACATCAATAGTTATAATACAATTACCCTTCTAGAAAGTCTCCATCTCATACCCATGTTAAACCAACAAGAGCGTGGCATATGGATTCTTCAATTTATGCATAAAATGGTAGTTTGTTTTCATAATATGACTCTTGAACATGCATTGGAGTCCATTACAGAGAGGCACAGAAGAGTCCTCAGGTATAGAGATAACATGGAATCAAAGGACTCACTGTCACATGTAAATCTATCAGAAGACAAGCCATGAATATTCTTTTGAAACACAGTCTTCATATGAATAATGGAAAAATCCCTTGAATAAATGGGGAGAAGTAAAGAAAAGAAAAAATGGAAATAACTTTCCATCTCATGTCCTGACTTAAAAATAAGTACATTGCAAACAGAATAAAGAAGAATTTCTGATCTTTTGTACCAAATCATAAGCCTGAGCAGCCAATGCAACTTTCTCATCTGCTATCCTGATGGCATGTTTTTGCTCCTCCAGAGCTTCATCTGAGAATTTGAGAAGTGAAGAATTTGGGGTAATGTTACCAGTCTTAATACCCCGCTTCATATCATCAATTTCTTGTTCACACCGTTGATCATTTTGACGTTGGATTTCTGATCATATACATGGTAAAAAAGGGCATTCTTAGATCGATTCTAGAAACTAAAATGCCACGAAATGATAGGCTGACGACAAACTTGTTTTTAAATACAAGAATATTAGCATCAAATCAGGCAAAACACTAACCACTGGTGCACACACATGTTCAGGTTTATTGGAATGAATATCCTTCATATTGATTTTATCATAAAAGGAATGAATAATATTTCAATGTAAAGCATTTAAAAGATAAGGTTAAACAAAGAAATATAAGACGAAGGGGGCAAAACATGAAGAAGAAATAACAAAATGTTACACAAAATTAGAAAACCATAAAAAACATGGCAAGACACGCTAAAAACCTTTGTTGTATAAGCTGAAAACTTTTCTTCATCAGATTCAGTAATCCAGAATTTCATCCTAGGATCACTTCAAGAAAAGAATTTTCATGATAAGAAACATTGTTCGGTTAGTTACTGCTAAAGTAGAATCCCTGATGCCCTGTTTCATCTACCTTGACTTTTTATAGCATCCAGAACCTTTATTTCACTGCACAATGTTACATTGAATTATTTGTCTTTTACAGTGATTCCTCCAAAAACTCATTTAAGCAGCATGCAAATGGAATCTGTTTGGTGGTTGCATCAAAAAAGCCATATGAAATATCCTACAGAATATCAACATATTCCATTTACATGTATTTGCATCTTGATTTCAGAATTTTCAAGACCTCGTAACAAATAGACGCAAATTCCAGAGTACATATACATAACAAAGAAGAATAATGGAAATCGTAAAATGCAAGTGAATGATATCTATTTGCGCTGATATTTACTATCTACACTGTACTCAACATCAAGAAAATAGATTCTACAATATATAAAAAGAACATTTACATGTAAATGAATTAGTACCTCGTAGACTTTTGTCTAAATCCCTCAATAATGAGTACTTTCTTTGCAAAATACTCGGCACTGCTTCCAAATCTAAAAAAAATTAGCCATCACAACAATTCAGGAACCGTCTAAAAATTCAAGTCGTGAATTCAATTGACACATGATAATATCAAGAAAGCTATAGATACAATACATCCCCTTAATTTCAAGAATAACTAAAAATGGTATTTTTACATTCTCGATGTCCTAATTAACAAACTCAAGAAAATCAAGAGCATGCAATAAAATGAATAACATTTTGTTGGATGTGGAAATTTAATCACCACAATAGGAAATAATTTTCCTTTGAAGATTAAACCCAAATGCACGGTGGATCTTAGATCACCTTGAGATCATATGATGTTTTTCGTTTAAATCCTCACACATTAAAGGTGAGATGATAACCTTGAAAGAACTTTTAATGGCCTAGTCAAATGCTTCCTCCCTTAGATCTTCTCCCATGTGCTCCTTAGGTGCCTCTCCCTTTCTTTGGGAAAATGAAAAATTGCTAAAACCTAA
>CAIGRP010015738.1:0-16692 GCA_903798385.1 Fraxinus cuspidata
CTCTAAGGGGTCTAATAATGTCATCATGCATCCTAATAGCAATATCACCTACTCCCTACACATTGTGTGTACGATCATCCCTCAAGTATAGAACCAAGACTTAACAGGACACATATGAACAGTAGCAGCTGAGTCTAAAATCCACTCAGTGTCAAAATCAATATTAGAAACATTCATGACATGTATGTTATCCTGGGCATGATCTACATCAATGTCAAAATCTCCTGACACAGTCATAACATGTAAACAATCAAGGGAATCACCTACAGCAACTAAGTTCTGATCATCACTCGGTTGCAGTCTTTGTTTATTCTTGAGGTCATTACAATCTCTCTTGAAATGCTCTAATTTACCACAATAAAAACATTTTTTACCAGTCTTATCTCTAGATTTGGACCTACCCTTCGATTTCCCTCTGCCATTCTTATTTTGAAAATAGTTCTCCCTCGTATCATTCCTCCCTCTAACAAACAAACTCTCTTCTCTCGAGTTACCTTTCGACTCTTTCTTAAGCTCTAGCTCCCTAGCCCTTAAAGCATCAATCACAATATCTTGGGTCAAAGTATCCCTAGTGTATGTGATAGCATTCCTAACATCTCTATAGGATTCGGGCGTAGCATTTAAAAGTATAACCACTAGATACTCATCATCAAATTTTTTATCATTGTGGGCTAAACACTTGAGGGGTCTATTAAAGTCACCCAAATTGGATTCAAGATCATTTACCGGGTCGAGTTTAAAACTGAAAAGTTTTTGAAGCAAATGTATTTTGTTTGGAAGAGATTTTTCAAAAAATAACTTGTCAAGTGCATCCCACAATTCTTTGGCAGTCTTATGTTATTCAACTTGTCCTAACACATCATCAGATAAATGCAATATAATCAAACTATGTGCAATTTCATTCATCTCAGTAATTTCATCCAATTTAGCCTTTAATGCATCAGAATATTTTTCCGGGTCATCAAGAGCTTTATAAACTTTTTGTTGAATTAAAATATCTTTCATTTTTTGCTTCNTCATTCATCTCAGTAATTTCATCCAATTTAGCCTTTAATGCATCAGAATATTTTTCCGGGTCATCAAGAGCTTTATAAACTTTTTGTTGAATTAAAATATCTTTCATTTTTTGCTTCCAAATAGAATAATCTCCCTTACCATTGAATTGTGCCAATTCAACTCGAGAGGCCATGGTAGAAAAAATAATGTTTTTGAAAAATTTTTACTTAATTACCCATACACAAATGCAAGCTCAAACCAAATTATGTATAAATTATTTTTCAAGATGATACAAGCGATGATATCATAACAAGTAACACATAGACAATATCACAAGATTCAAATAACAATATGATAGCAAATAAAATAATATTTCAATTGTAAATTCGAGAGGGTGTTAGAAAGCGCAAACCGAGCGAACCAATAAATTGGTTCGTATTTTAAGGAGAGATGCGAGTCTTTATCGATTTAGGGCCTCCAATAACTGCCCTAAGTTACCCAACAGCTGCTGCAACCTCAAGAAACACCACCAAACCGCCAACGGAAAGGCTTTCTCCACTTCACCTTTCTGCCCAAGGCTATATCTCCTTCCAAAGTGCACCAAACTGAAATCCAACACCACCAGGAGGTCAGAAATCATAAGGAACAAACTTTATTTTTCCACCTCCGTCTGGTTCCTTCCCACGTGCCCTCACGCGCCTCCTTTTCGCTCTGTGCGTGGTTCTCATGCGCCACCTCCATGTCGGCGCGTGTGTCTCACGCGCTGCATCTGCAAGTTCTGCTTGTTTTCTGGAGTCTGGTGGTGGTTGCCGTTTGTCCTCTAGATGCGTGATTTTTCCGAAAAATGGGTTTGAAGTTTTGGTCGAACCCTTTTTCAAACAAAACCGAACCCTTTCGACTTCTAATCTGATTTTCATGTTATTTGAACACTTTATACCACTAGCTTAAGCTCTGATACCATTTGTAGAGTTTAAATGTAGTGAACAATTGATTATGACAACTACAATGCGGAAAATATAAACTGTCAAAGTGTAAAAATGAACCAAAAGACTTAGATTTTCTTAAACACTACCAATGGAGTGTCATATGACGTTGAGCTCAGATTTTTGCCACATCGGATCATGCACCGTCGTCCATGGGAATGACAATGGATATATCGAGAAATAATCCGTCGGAAGCCACCAAGAATATCCCACTTGGTTACCTTTCTATGCTTACTCTCTTTTCATATGCTAAAAACCAAGAATGATAAGGTGAAGAAGTCATGTAATTATAGAGCCAAATATTTCATTTGAATTCAAATTCAAATATTGTACTATGAAAAGGACTTGACTATGAAGTGTAATTGACCACAAGATTAAATCCAACCATTGGATTTAATCTATGGTCCATAATAATACACATTAACTAGCACAATCATTTCAAAGTGCTCAATACCAATTCCCATGTGCAAAGTGGATTACATTGATCCACCTTACAAAGGCAATAACAAATTGTCATTCCTTCCCACGGAAATGTATTTAATTTTTGTCGTCAAAAGCCCCGACATTTCTTGGCTATGATAAGGGAGATTCTATAACTAATTACAGTAATGGACTTCAGCTCTCACCATTGTTCTGGGATAAAAAGAATGAAGTCTGTGTAAAAGTCTTTAGAATTGAACTCGTGGATGACGAGTCATGGCAAGTGTTCTCGGATATCACTGATATGTGGATAGGGAATGATGAGAGGAAAGCATTGGATACAAAGCCTTTTTCTGTTGATCATGATGATTATTATGATGGGGTTGTGAAGTCTGTAGCTTTCAATAAGGGGATCCCTGATTTTGATGAGATTGTGGATATGAGGATTTGTAGGTCTTTGTTTTACAAGCTTGACAAGGATTCCAAAGAGTATGATGAATATAAATTTAATTCCCATGGGAGGAAAAATACAAAGAATCAGAAGGATCAGAAAGAAAACAAAAAGAAAAAGGGGAAAGAAGATCGAAGTTACACCTTGGTGTCCAAGGTTGAGAAAACTAAAAAGAAAGATAAGATGAAAGAAATCAAGAAAAGTAAAGTGAATAAAGTGGAGAGATTATAAGGAATCGATGAGAATGAGCTGAAAGATAACAAGAAAAATAAAGTGAATAAAGTGGAGAGATTACTGAGAATTGATAAGACACAATGGACTACCACTTTTAATCAGTCAACAACTCCTTATCATGAGCCATTTTGCTTTGATATTTATATATCTAAGGGTTCTGCACGTGCTAGCATTATTCATCATGTTACTAGCAAAGTTGTGGCGGTGGCTCATTCTATTTCCAAGGACATGAAATTTGATTTGGTTTCAACTAAGAATAGAATTGCTTGTGCTGCAGTTGGGGAAGTGTTGGCACAGAGGGCCTTGGCCGATGATATTCATATGTTGTTTATACTCCAAGGAAACGGGAGATATTGGAGGAGAAGCTTCATATTGTACTGAAGTCCATAATTGATAATGGAATTAACGTAAAGGTAAAGCTTAAGCAAAGAAAATCCAGAAAAAGCAGAGGCCTTGTGCTGAAAATTTAGCAGTAACACTGAATGTTAAAGCTTTTGTTAGGATTGAAAAATGTGTTCCGCCATATCCTATAAGCAGTTCGTATATTGGTTCCGATTATGTCCTAGGGAATAATTTTTGGAGAAACCTGAGTTTACTAATTGTTTTTTGGGAGGTACTATGAAGTGCTTTCCATCTGAATCAACAAGAAATTAGTCGGTGAGTTTGTCCCTACGAAAATCTGAACTTTGGATATGATCGTATTCGCATGAAAGAGTTGAATGTAGGCATTGGGAAGCTGAATGAAGTTAAAATTAGGTTGGCTACTTCTTGTTGACAACTAAATTATGATCAACAAATACCACTCACCCAGTTAGGACTTTCTCCTTCTATACTCTCTGGTTTTGATGCTCCAACAAAAGCAAGAGAGGAAATGACTATTTGGGAGGGAAATGTTTGAATTTGCATGCCCTCCTTCTCTTTGACGATAGTATTTATAGATTTCCGTCAAGGCTTTTGCTAGGTAATTGGATCATTTTAGAGAGTAACAGGTGGCGGTCATTTAATGATGGATTTATAACTATTTCTGTTATTCATTCACGTGTTATTCATTAACTATATGAGCTTTGTACTCATTGGTTTTGAAATAACGTTTTAAATATCTACTTACATATATTTCCTATGATTTCTAAAGGGAGACGGTTCGCCCTCTTATGTGCGAGCCCTTATTGGGTTTATTATTAACCTCGTGCTTTTTGTAAGCTTGCACGAAAATGTTACATCTTTGCATGTTTATTTAAATTTCTTTATTGACTTCTCATAAGAAATAGGTGATGTTCCACACACCACATCACATAAGCAGATGCGTAGCACAGGGTCCTTTGGATTGAAATCCTGGTCTAAGAGCAAGTTTTGTCACATGGATGTTGGAAAAGTGGGCTACTATACTGCAATTACGATTACACGAATGTATATTATTTGAATTAATGATTTTTTGTTTTTTGTTTGCTTGTCTCCAACTGTAGCCTTAGTCCATTAATATAGGGTCTCTTTGTTAAAGAGTCTGGTCAAACAATATTTTTGGTTAAATAGCACTCTCTTAATGTTTCTTGGTCAAATGACCTCCAATTATAAAATACAATAAGTAAACAATATCAAATGTTAGAAATACCCTCACCATTGAAAAAGACCTTAACACGTTTGACAATCTAATTCAATTTTAGATAATTTAGAATCCACAAATTTAGACTACCGTTTTCTTTCTCTTTAGTGACCGTGCTTGCTACCCTAAAAGGCCTTTCTTCATTATATTCTTCGTCTCTTTTGGACATTTGAGCAAGAGTTTGTTTACTAGGTACTTTTAGAATCTCTGTACATTGTACTTTTATTATTGAATATGAAATGTTATTTTAGTTGGTCTTGTTTTCGTATTTAGTATATTTTTTGCGTTACCTGCAACTATTGGATGATATCGACACTCGAACCGTTATTTACAGTGTAGAACGACGGTAGAACCATTATCTGCTATGTTAAATGACACTAAACCATTATCTGATGTGTATGAAGGAACTCTATCCATTATTAATAATACAATGTGGTTATTTGATAATTTAAATATAGTAATTATTTACATATTACTTTGAGATATATACTTGAGTAAACTATTTACCTTTTCAGTTCCATCACATAGGATTAAATCCAACATGAAAGTGAACCAGTTTCTTTCTATTTGTGAGAAACATCCTCTTTGCGTGACTATTTGAACAAAGTTGCGATGAGTGTGAATGTGATAGTGTAAGGGAGTTTGAAAGAGATGGTAGAGTAAAAACTAATGATGGGCAAAAAAGAGAGATGTGAGCAACCGAACAAGAGTCGTGCAATATGATGATGATTGTAAAAATGACAACGTAGAAGGAAATTTTGTGGATTGGGATAGGTTGAACAAAATTCATGGTAATATCGAGAAACAAGATTTTCAAGATAAATCTCCTCATGGAGATGAGAACAAAGTTACTTCTCCACACACGAAGACAATATTGGTACTTAAACTCAGGTTATGAGTTTAATTAGTTATAAATCATCAGTTAAGATTTCGAAAGATGAGGATATATGCGACGAATAACTATTGCCAACTAAAAATGAGTTGATATCAAAACTTCACCTGCTTGTTGTGAAGTACCAATTTGAATTCAAAGTAATGAAATTAAATAAGATTGTGTACTCAGAAGCACGGACACGCTGTCGGTGACAACGTATCAGTGTTCGACAAGTATTACTATACGCCTCAGACATGTCGCCAACGCGTGTCAGAGTTCCTTGTGACGTGTCGGAGGTGAGAAAAGGCAGGTGGCTTGAAGAAATCAGTAAGAAAAATAGATGGGAGGAAGAAATGAACTGTAATACCTGGGAAGAAATGCAACCTGGCGACTAGTCTGGGGAAGAAATACTCCTGGGAAGAAGTGTATGGGAAGAAGGAAAGAAGAAAGAGAGAAAAAAGAAAGAAAATGAAGTAATGCGTCTGCAAAGAAGTGTCTGGGGAAGGAAAGAGTGAGTGCACATTTGTTAAAATTACAAGGTTATGAAATTGGGGCTTGTGGAAAAGTGACCGTGAAAGATATATGCGAAATGCAAAAAATGGAAGATGAAGCCACGTTGAGAATGCAAACTAAGGCACGGAAAATAGTACCATTACCATAGGATATTATGAGTTCTAAGGTTGTTTTGTTTTGGAGGAAAAAAAAAGAAAGAATAGTGCGATAAAAATTGCTTTTAACGTGACAACACGTGGCCAATTGGATTCTAAAATTGCTAGAATGTTCTATTTAAGTGGTTTGCCTTTTACTCTTGCAAGAAATACGTATTACATTAGTTTTTATACTCTTGCTTCCAATAGTTGAATTTCAGGGTATTTGTCTTCCGGTTATAACAAGTTAATAACTATTCTTCTTCAAAAAGAGAGAGAAAAATGTGGAAATGTTGTTAAACCCAATTAAAGGCACATGGGGAGAAAAAGGAGTTACCATTGTAAGTGATGGATGGAGTAATCCACAAAGAACGGTACTTATTAATTTTATGGCGGGGACCGAAAATGGACCAATGTTTTTAAAGCGGTTGATTGTTCCAGTGAAACGAAAGATAAATATTTATTGCTAACTTGATGAAGGAGGTTATAAATGAAATTGGTCATGAAAAGGTGGTTCAAGTAATAATCGATAATACTCCAAATTGCAAAGGTGCCAGACAAATAATTGAATTGGAGTATCCTCGTATTTTTTGGACACCATATGTTTACGCACACTAAATCTTGCTTTGAAGAACATTTGTGCCGCAAAGAATGTTGAAAATAATTTGATCACATATGAGGAATGCAATTGGATTACCAATCTTCATGATGATGTAATGATTGTAAATTATTATTTTTTTTTATCATGAACCATTCTATGAGACTATCAATGTTTAATGAATTTGTGCCTTTGAAGTTGCTTTCCGTAGTAGAGACAAGATTTGCTTCTATTATTGTCATGTTAAAAAGATTTAAGCTTATCCAACGTGGTCTTCAAGCTTTGGTTATTAGTGAAAAATGGTCATTTTATCGAGAAGATGACATGATGTAGGCAAGTTTTGTGAAATTGAAAGTTCTTGATAATCTTTGGTGGGACTCTATAACTTATGTTCTTTCCTTCACTTCTCCCATTTATGACATGCTTAGATTTTTTTTATACGGATAAACATTGCCTTCACTTGATTTACAACACGTGGGATGCAATGATTGAGAAAGTGAGAGGAATAATTTATAGGCATAAGAAAAAAGCTCAAGAAAAGGAATCTTCATTCTACAATATTGTTCATCAGATACTTGTAGATTGTTGGAACAAAAATAACACTCTACTTCATTGCTTGTCTCATTTTCTAAATCCAAGGTAATTTTTAAATCTAGTTCATCATTTATTGTTTATTTAGATTTAGATTTACATTTTCATAATATTTAATATTTTTAGTTAGTTATTGAATGAATTGTCATTTTTTTCCTTGTTTAGGTACTATAGCAAGGAATGGCTTAATGAGGATCCCATTCGAATTGCTCCACATAGAGATGTAGAGATTTCAAGAGAAAGAATAAAATGCTTTAAAAGGTACTTGTCAAATGAAGAGCGTAATATGGTGAATAAGGAGTATGCCAAATTCCCAACTATGGAAGATGACTTTGGTGATTTGGAATCTATCCATGATAGTTACTGCTTGGACCCGAAGACTTGGTGGGTTATTTATGGTGCTTGCACACCTTTGATTCAAAGTTATGCCTTAAAATTATTGGGACAACCATCTTCTTCATCTTTTTTTGAGCGAAATTGGAGTACTTATTCCTTTTTGTACTCTCTTAAACGAAATAAGCTAACTCCAAAACGTGCGGAAGATTTAGTTTTCGTTCATAGCAATCTTCATCTCTTGTCAAGGAGGAGTGAACAATATTCACAAGAAGAGACAAAAATGTGGGATATTGGTGGAGATTCATTTGATATATTTGAAGATGATGGTGTGCTCGAAGTTGCTAATTTGTCTCTAGACGAACTGAAATTGGATGCGACAGTATTTGCGGATGATGGAGATGAAGAAGTTGAAGAGGTTCAAAATGAATGGTGTAATTAATTTCATTTTTATTTTTTGAACTTATGTTATTAAGAAACAAGTATGAATTTAATGTCAAGTTTGATTTCTATTTATCATTTAATTATATTTATGTATATGATGCAATAATTATACAAAATAATAGCTTTAGACTATCAAATTAAAATAAACTAAAAATAATAATATTTTAATGAACTTGTCGGTGACATATTGTGTCGAAACTTTTTCAAAAAATAAAAAAAAATTCGCTTATTGGAAAAGGAAAAGAAGGAATATACCATTATCATATATAGTGAAAGCTTCATGTTGTTTATTCGGCTTGACTTTTTTTTTTTTTGTGAGAGCAATCTTTAGTAATAACCTCTTCTTTAACTCTTGCCTCGTCATCCTGTACATTGTCCGTACTACGAGCTCCGCCATCAAATCCACTTCTTACTGTAGCCACTCTACCAACCAATTGAAGCAACATATTAATTTTCCTTTCTACTCGATCGAAGCGCTCTGAAATCTTACCTCACAACCTCTCCTCAACCTCTCTTATTTCTTGTTTTATTACATGATCGATATAGTCATCACAAGAGGATGATGGCATTCAGTTGTTTTAGGAGAATATTGTTGGCTAGACACAGATAGTCAATTTAATGTCTTGGAACATTGTGGATGACTGGAAATAGATGGTGCATCATGACTTGGCATTTTTTTTTTCTGCTATCATCCTCAAATGATACAATATCCAATATAGGATTTGAATCATCGTCAAAAGGTATTGATTCCTGCCAAAATGTCTCAATGAGTTCGTCATCTATAGGATTCAACGTACGATGTACCTCAATCTCAAAAAATCAAAACATACAATTATTCAGCAAATTACTTAGTTATAATTATCATTAAGCCCGTGTAGATTTTAATAAACAAAACTCACATTTGAAGATTCCAAATATGTGCCAATATTTCGTCCCTAAGTTGTTTATACATTTTTCAACTCATCATTCTTGGAATTCTATCATCACGTGTCACATGATTGAAACTCTTTCCAACACTGTGAATTGCTTCAAACGTCTAAATCTGTACAATCATAAATTTAATTTTCTGTAACAATTTAAAAAATATAATATATATATATTATAGTTTTTAGAATATATAACCATGATTGCAAGGGGAAATCTATGTAGAGAATATGGGCATGAATGAGAACCTATATAATTCTTACACGTTTCTCCCAATTTGTGTTTGAACACTCTAATGGTGTACTCGTATGGGTTTTTTTTTTTCCCATGAGTAGTTTTTTAAATCTATCAAGATCATCAACCAAATAAAATTACAAGTTAATATACATATGCTTCTCTATTGCCAACAATACATGCACCAGTATAACAAGGAGGCCCAACTTGTACTTATCACTCTTATGCTTGCAATGCCTAAAAATATCTAACAATAAACTCCTTTTTATTGTGCCCTTACTACAATTGAAATGATCTTTTACAATTCTATAATTTTGCCCTAGCATCGCATCTTTATCCTCCAAATCCTCAGCTTTAAACCCGGTTATCAATATGAACTCTTGCAACCCCAATCTTGCAAGCTTGTCTCCAATTTTAATTCACACTTCATTTTCTTTTAAGTACTTATCGACCTCAAAATTAACTGGTGGACTAATTGTGCAAGCTTTATGTCCTTGAAGTTCAAAAAATATCCAAAACACTAATTTGTGAATAGGTCTTAATGATTATTGTCCAAGCTGTGGAATACTTCTTCAATCAATTATATTCTACACCTATTACTAATTTTCGCTTTTACTATGTCTTGAACATTCATCTTCACCTCGTGTAAAATGTTAAAAAAATAAAAATGCATGGCGAAACAATAAAAACACGACTGATTTTGTGAAAGATGAAATAAACTAATTTTACATACTTTCTGCATCCCCAACAATATACGCGAATCATAAATATACAATCAAATTAACAGATGTTAGAAGATATAATATATTTATAAAAAGTTTCTACGTGGTGGATTCTGTTCAAATTAATAGATGTTTGCGAAAACTTGCCGCAATTGAGATAGCAACATTTTTTTTTCTTTTATTAAATTGGCTACATTTCATGCTCCTATAAATAGTTAATTATGAAATCATACAAGCTCCTAAATTCAGTTTCTATAGTAATACACCAGATTAGCTCTTTCAGATATTTTAAAACAATAGAAGCCTGATATTTCTTACTGCAATTTCTCTTCATTTCTCTAATACCGTTGTTCCCTGTGTCAATTCTTTTTACAAAATTAAGTTAGGAGTCTTATTTCTGTAACACAACCATTTACCAAATTTTGACAAAACTAACAACCTAGAATATAGGGAACACATATAAAGTAAAGAATTTAGCTATATCTAAAAGTTATTGTCATTTCATTGTGAACTATGTTTCTCAAAGAAACTAACAAAAAATTGCTAAGAAACTAACACTAAGAAATAGTTGTATAGAATAAGACTTTTAGCCAATGACAAAATTCTATACTCACCAGGGCAAGCACCCCAATAACTTTGTCGTTGAAAGATATTGATTTTTAAATTTCGAATCTTTTGAGTTTTTCCTGTGTTGAAGATGATGAAAAGAGAAAGAAGATATTAATTTAAAAAATGGAGAATAGTGTTTTATATTGAAGCTGGAGGATAAATAACGGGGTGAAATGAGGGAAATTGGGTGGTTATTGAGTTAATAATTGAAGGACAATTTTGCCAATTATTACATTATTATTATTATTTTTAAACATTAGTCAAAGGCCATTTACCCAAAATCTTTACCCAGCCCATTCAATGCAACTATTTCTTAGTGATAGTTTCTTAGCAATTTTTTTGTTAGATTCTGTTGACGTCAAAAAATGACCAGGTCAATCTTTGTCAACTTAATTGATGTGTACGAGGTATATTGTTGAAATAGTAGAAAAAAAAAAGAGAAATTCATAATAAAAAGAAAGTTTGAATAATGTGTATTGTTTGTCCTTCCCTCCTCCCATTCGACCCATACCTTTCTTAACTCTTGATTGGTCCTTTTGAGGTCAGCTCATGATGATGTTGAGGTGGTAGGTAATTATTGCAAGCTTTTGATTGGTTGAAAGTAAAGCACAATTATCATGAGTGCCATGTGTTGCTATGTGAATGTCATATGAGAATCAATGATGTCATGTGTAAGGTACTAGTGACAATAAAGCAATGATGATGTTTTCTAAATGACGGCGGGTATGTCCAAGCTGACCTAACTTGGAGAGCTAACCTATCATAAGTCGAGTTGACATGTTACTAGACGAGTTGACCTAACTTGGTAGAGCTAATATGTTTAACTGACTTGGTAATCTTTTAGCCCATCTTTTTTAAATTGACTATTGAATATTCACAATCTCTCATTCTTATCTTAAGATAAGTCTTGATCTGGTTTTGTGAGTTTTGACACCACCAGATTCTCTGGAAAACATAGTTCGCAATTAAATGACCATAAATTTTAGATATAAATAAATGTATTACTCTATTGTGTTCCCTATAGCTTCTAGGTTGTTAGTTTTATCAAAATTTGGTGAATGATTGCATTGTAGAAATAAGATTCCTATCTCAATTTTATGAAAATAATGGACTTAGGGAAGCTAGTAATCAGCAGTATAAGAGATAAATAAAAAGAAAATGTAGTAAAAAATATCAAGCTTTTATTGTTTTAAAAGATCCAAAAGAGCTAATATATTGGTTTATTACTATAGAACTGAATTTAGAGGCTTTTATGATTCCATTATTAACTATTTATAGAAGCACGAAATGTAACCAATTTAACAAAAGAAAAAAATTGTTGTTTCATGAAATCTGTAATGTTTTTATTGTTTCGTAATGTATTTTTATTGTTTTTCATTTTACATCGGGTAAAGATGGATGCTCAAGACGCAGTAAACGCGAAAATTAGTAATAGGTGTAGAATAAAATTGATAGAAGAAGTATTCTACATTTTGGATGATAAGCATCAAGACCTATTCATAAATTCTTACTTTGGATATTTGTTGAACTTCAAGTACATAAAGTTTGCATCGCAATTTGTCCACCGGTTAATTTAGAGGTTGATAAGTAACTCAAAAGAAAATGAAGCGTAGATTAAAATTAGGGACAAGCTTGCAAGATTGGGGTTGTAAGAGTTCACATTGGTGATGTGATTGAGTTTAAAGCTGGGGATTTAGAGGATGAGACACTAGGGCAAAATTGTAGATTTGTGAAAGATCATTTCAAGCGTAGCAAATGCAAATTAAATAGGATCTTATTGTTAGATGTTGTCAGGCATTGCAAGCATAAAAGTGATAAGTACAAGCTGGGACTCCTTGTTAAATTGGTGTATGTAATGTTGGCAGTAGAGGAGTATACGTATATTAACTTGTGGTGGTTTTATTTGGTTGATGAGCTTGATAGATTTAGCAACTACTCGAGGATAAAAAAGTCGTATGAGTACACTGTTAGGGTGTTCGAATGCAATTTGGGAGAAAAGTTTAAAAATTATACAGGTTTTCAACAATATATGTATTCTCTGCATGGATTTCCTCTTGCAATCATGGTAATATGTTCTAAAATTATATTGTAAATTACATTTTTTAAATTGTGTTATTGAAAATTAAATTTACGATTACATAGTTTTGGGCATTGAACAATTCCCAGTGTTGGAAAGAGATTTGATTACGTAAAAACTGATGGTAGAATTCCAAGAATGATGGGCTAGGAAATGTACAAGCAGCTTAGGGGAAGACGCAAACTTGGCACATTTGTGGAATATTCAAATGTGATTTTGTTTATTAAAATCTACACATGCGCATTGATAATTAAAACTAAGCAATTTGTTGAATAATTGTACGTTTTGGTTTTTAGATCGAGGTACATCATATGCTGAATCCTATAGATGATGAATTCATGGAGCTATTTTGGCAAAAATCAATACCTTTTGGCAATGTTGCAGATCCTATAGTGGATAATGTAGTGTTTGAGGATAATGGCGAAAAAAAATTGAAAGTGATGATGCACCATCTATTTTCACTCCCCCCACAATATCCCAAGGCATCAAATCAATCATTTGTGTCTAGCCATCAATATTTGTCTAAAACAACTGAGCGATCATCACCCTGCTGTAATGACTTTATCGCTCATGTAGTAAAATAAGAGAAGTTAAGAAAAGGCTACAAGATGAGATATCATAGCCTTTCGATCGTGTAGAAATGAAAATTGATTTGTTGCTCTAATTAGTTGGTAGAGGTGGATTTCAGTTAGAAAGAATTGGATTTGATGAGGGTACTTGTAACACGAGCAATGTACAGGATGAAGAGACAAGTGGAAGAAGAAGTGATTATTGAAGATTGCTCTCACAAAGAAGTCATGCCGAATAAACAACATGATGCTTTCACCATATATGATGATGGTATATTCCCTCTTTTCCTTTTTGCAACAAGGTAAAAATAATTATTATTTTGGGTTCCATTTGTAGGATTTATGTCGAATCTTTCATCGTGTACCAACTATGCTGAGCACTTTTTAGCTTATTACTAGCAAACACCAGTTGCAACTTTCCCCAACACAAACAACTGTATACACACTCTTATTTGATATTTTCACTTTGAATTCAAATTGGTACTTTACAGTAAGCAGCTGAAGTTTTGATGTCAAAGCAGTTTTAGTTGGAAATAGTACTTCGTCCTGTAGATCCTCATTTTTAGAAATCGAAACTGGTGATCTATAAGGAATTGAACTCATAACTGAAGTACCAATATTGTCCTCGTGCGTCATTATTCTCATCTCCCTTAGGAGTTTTATCTTGAAAATCTTGTTTTTCGGGACTACCGTGAATTATGTTCAAGTTATCCCAATCTACAAAGTTTTCTTCTATGTTGTCATTCCCACAATCACCATCATATTACACAATTTCTATTCGGTTGCTCACATCTCCTTTTCTGCTCCCATCATCTCTTTCAAACTCCCTTACACTATCACATTTACATTCATTTGTAACTTTGTTCAAAATAATCACACAGAGGATTTTTTTTACAAATAGAAAGAAACCGCTTCATTTTCATGTCGGAGGTAATCCTTTGTGGTGTAACCGAAAAGTTAGAGATTCCAAAATTAAGAGACATCATCTCAATTTCATATGACCTTGAATCCATGTTAAATAGCTCTTGCACTTTGTTATACAACTCTATATATGAAATGTTAGTTGGAACATAAAGATTATCTACATCGTCTTCACCATTCCCTACTTAACTTCATGTCCATTTGCATTTTCCAGTCTTTTCAAACTCAACAAAATAGAATACTTGTACCCATATAATTTCTAGAAAATTTATAGCTGCAAATAAGATCATAAAGTTATACTCAAGATTATATATCAAAGTAGTATGAAAATAATTGTCATATTTAAATTAGCAAAGTAACGATATTGTATTATTAATTACGGACAGAGTTCCATCATACATAACAGATAATGGCTATAGTATCGTTTTACATAGTAGATAACGGTTGGAGTGTTGTTCTATACTGCAAATAATGGTTGGAGAGTCGTCGTCATCCAATAATTGGGGCAACACAAAAATACACTAAATACGAAAACAACACAAACTAAAATAAAATATCATTCCATACTATATTCAATAATAAAAGTACAATGTACAAGAGATTTCTAGAGGTACATTTCTTCTTTCTTCAAATGTAAATGAGACTTCTCATTGTAGATATTATGGTAAACATACTCTTGTTCAAATGCCCAAGAGAGGTGAAAAATATTATGAAGGGGATTTTAGGGTATCAAGCACGGTCGCTGAAGAGAAAGAAAATGAGAGTCTGAATTGTGGATTCTAAATTACCTAAAATTGAATTGTATTGGTAATGGTGTTAAGGTATTTTTCAATGGTGAGGGTATTTATGACATTTGATATTGTTTATTTATTTTGTTTTATAATTGGTGGTCATTTGAACAAGAAACATATTTAACCAAAAACATTATTTTATCAGGCTCTTTATCAAAGAGTCCCATTAATATATGCATTTGTTGAAAATGAAGACGCTGCCTTAGAAAAAATCATAGATGCAATTATATGAAATGTCAAAAAACGCTTTTTTCCTTTGCTTTGTCAACTTAGCTTTTTGTGAGTGCGCCAAAATGAAGACGTCAAGATTTAGAGCAGTAGAGGAATATTATAGCATTATAACAATGAATTGATTTTTCCCTTTTAATTGGAGTACTGATTATGTCTTTGAGTAGGACGTTTGATAGTTTAGTGTCTGTAGAATATAAATTCTGATTTACTTTTAAAGATTATATCTTGTTCTTTCTCTGCAAAACATGGTCACTCGTGTGTATTACTCCTTCCGTCCTATTTATATAAGCATGTTTTGTTTTTCACACAAATTAAGAAATCTTATTTGATGTTATTGAAAAAGTAATTTTTGCCAAAAACTTTCCTAATTTACCCTCATTTAATTATCAATAAATAGTAATAAATTATTATTGAAAGTAGTAAAGAAATAAGAGTATATTAGTAAACGAACAAAATAAAACATTCTTAATAAAGAAACAAGATTATACAGTTGAGACAAGAAAATAAGGAAAATGAGCCTATAATAAATGGGGATGGAGGGAGTATAATGTGGTAAATTTTTAGTTACTCTATTTCTCATCTCTCTTCTTATTGCACTGTATTAATCCATACAATTTTATGTTAGTATTAGAAATGATCTCTGTACCCAAAATATTAGGCCATGTTTTTTCAAAAATGAGAAAAAGAATGCAAAGGAAACAGAAAATGACCAAAACCATGTTTTGGACATTTTGAAGCCAAAACAAGTGAAATTTTACAAAACACAGGAAACGACCAAAACGAACAATTATCCTCTCTTTCTCACTATCTCTCTCCTGGCTCCCGGCTCCCGTCTCTCCCGTCTCCCGTCTCCATCTCTCTCTCCTGGCTCCCGTCTCCATCTAGGGCTACTGTCCATCTTCATATCACAAACCCACGATCCAAAGCTTCCACTGGTTGTCCATCTCCGATTTCGGGTACCGGCAATCCACTTGTTTATGAAATTTGAAGTTGTTGGGTGTTAAATAATTTCATTCATTTTGTGGAGGACGAATTTCTGAGGTGGCTGGATAATTGTGGGGGCGGTGAATGAAGGTTTGTTTCGAGGATCAGTTTTCTTGCATAAAAATGGAAGGTTTTGGATATGGGCACTGTAGGTCCCATGAGGGATTGGGATTTTTTTCTGAAATGGCATGGAGACTCTGGTTTATTGCCTACCTTCATGTTATAGTCATCCCTTTCACTAATTTGTTGCAAAAGCTTTTGGTTTTGAGTCTGCATATCATCATATGCCTGTCCAATGGTCTGTTGGAACAAGAAGTTTAGGCAAATTTGAGAAATTTAAACAACGAGTTGTCCATTTTAAAAAAGTTTCATAGAAAAGAAACCTCAATCTTTGAAAGATAGGCCCCTGTTTCCTCATGTTTGGAGTTTAGGACATCAGAAAGCTTGGATTTCTCCCTG
>CAIGRP010015739.1:0-25206 GCA_903798385.1 Fraxinus cuspidata
AAGAGATTAATCTTGGTTTATTTTACCTTATTTGTGCCAATATGAGTGACTTCTAAAGCATGCCATATATCATATGCGGAGTCACATGTGCTAATACGGTTAAACTCATTTCTATCTAAAGCACAATAAAGTAGGTTTTTGGCTTTAGCATTTAAGGACAAATTTTCCTTTATCATCTTCATCATATTCCTCTCTAGGTTTGGGAATAGATTGATCATGTTTTCCATCAATTTTAATAATCTTGATAGGCACATGAGGATCATATTCAATGACTTCCTAATATTATAATCTATTGATTGAATGTAAACCATCATTCTTGCTTTCCATTAATTATAATGTGTGACATCAAAGAAGAGAAATCGATTTGTAGAATATCCCTCGAGATTTTGAAGATTGTTGTGGTTAGCCATTGCCCAAAATTGTAAAATCTTAATTTTAAAATGAGTACCTTGCTCTGATACCAATTGATAGCCCAAGAATAGCTAACCAAAAGGAGGGTGAATTGGTTTCTAAATCTTTTTCAAAAAATTAACTTAAAATCAAGCACTTAAAAATTAGATAGATTAATTCAAATAGCAAGCACGAATATGTAAGCATTAAGTAAATATAGATAGAGAGTGCAAATGATATAATTATGGAGGTTCAATTCAACGCAATGATCTACGTCATCCGTTACCAAGCTCTCCGGCACGAGCAATGCCAATTTCACTATGTTGATTGACTTGTGGTGCAATCTATCTCTTTACAAATCTTCCGGTGACTTACAAGTAAGGAGCACCTATCTTTTTACAACGTTGAGCTTTACGGGACCTCAACAAAAACTACAAGTTTAAAGAGAATTGAATTTATAAATTGGAACTTCACTCTTAATAAATGATATGATCACACTTAAGTATCAAGGGAAATAGTCTAACTCTTTAATAGATAACAATGAATGAAGCTCTAGTGTTAGGTATAAAAAACTTTGATGTGTAGAATGATTTTTAAGAGTTAATTTGCACAAAAGTTTTTCAATACCAAAATGATTTGATAATAGATGATATGAGAAATTAATACAATTTTTCTCAAAAGAATCTCCCTTGAATGCTCTTAAGTTGTTTTAATAAATGGCAAGTGAGTTGGTATTTATAGCAGTTGAAAATGTAAAATTTTCTACCCAATCGGATGGCCCCCATCGGACATCTACCACTGTATTAGAAGACTGAACTAGCCGTTGAGCATCAGAAATCACCGTTAGGCTACCGAACATACGCCAGACTGGAAATCTCTGGTTTACTCTTTTCTTGATTATTTTTACAAGTGTAAATCCTTTAGGGACATTTTCACTTAACTTTTTCAAAATAAGCGTCATTGGTAAAGAATTCAAAATTCAAGTGAAGATTTTTGTCACATCGAAAATAATATTTGTGCGAGTGCTTTTGTGAAAAGTTTATTTCATGCATAAAAATTTAACTTACGAGCTTGTAGTGATTCATTGCTAAGAATTAAAATGTTTTACCTTTACATATGGATTCATATCATCTAAGTCTAATGTCTTCGATTGATTTAGCATGAGTGCAGGTTTTGTTGCTCGATTTTGAATTTGGCGGGAGTGCTTGATTTGTCTTCGATTATTTTGACGTGAGTGCTCGATTTTCAAGATTAATTGTGAATGCTCAATTTTTATTAGGTTCGCAACATGTAACAATGAAGACTCGAATATGAATGTTAGATATAAGATTAATTTATTTGTTATAATCAAAACTCGAAATCAACCATAGATCAACACACGAAACATTGATTAGGCAAGTAAAGAGACAAGTTTCATTTTGGGCATATGAGATAAAACGAAGTGGAGCAACTTGATTCAAACAATGAATGGAAACGTTGGAAGGAACAATTAGGCGATCGAATAGTTGTTCAGGGTATACGGTCACATGTCCCCTTACCGAGCCCATAGTGAAGGGGCTCAAATGATCTATGCGACCATATAGAATAACACTATGATGCAGCATAGTATACTTTCGATCGCAAATTTTTCAAATTTCGCACAATCTTCTATTTTAGTTGAAACTTTATTTTGCGATATTTTTGTTATTTTTAGAGTTTAATTTCGTTTTTACTAGGATTTTAGGGATTCCATATAAATAGGGTTCTTATTTTCATCGTAAAACACACAATTATTGGGAGATTAATTACAAAGCATTATTACTTTCTACTTGTTTTTCATCCAATTAATTCTGAATTTATCAAGATTATTTTTTATGGCGTTCAAACAAATCGAGTGAGATTGAATCTTATAATCCCGGGGTCAACATATTGTCAGCGATTGTGTTGGTACCTTGGTTCAATATTTTTGAATCAAACCTAAAATTGATTCTTTGCTTTCTTGAAAATGAATCAGTCTTGTGTGGGTTTCATAACTTCAATTGCTACATGGGTTCACATCAGTTGGTATCAGATGTTGGCTCACAAAATCAAGGTTATATCATTTAATTCCTTGTTTATTTTTGTTTGGGTCCTTATTTTTGTTCTTCATATTTGAGTCATTCAATTCAATTAAAGTACCCAAAAAATTTAAAAATCGTTTGTACGATAAATTATTGCCTAAATCAAATCTTTTTCGACTTTTTGGGCCATTTGTTGAATTCTCGCGCACTTAAAAAAAGTGTCAAATCTGAATTCGAGACATACTTTCTTGAATTTATCATTGGTGTTTCATTCAAAGTTCAAATTCATACTTTCTTGAATCATTCTAGATCATTTTCCTTATTCAATTATTTGTTTGGACTCCACAGGGGTTGAAATTTTTTATTAAGATTGAATTAATTGTTTGAAGCACTTGCAAGAAAATATTAAGTGGAAAAAGGGAAAGTAGTCAGACTAATAGAGGGAAAAGTTAAATTGAGCGATACACGAGTGTATATACTGTGAGGCAAATATAAAATTAGATTTAGGATGTTTGGCTTAGATGATTCTACTTCAGGCGGGAAGATGATACGACGATTTGAAAGGTTATTTGAGGATGTGAGAGCCTAATTGGATATGCAAGATAACAACCTAGAGAAATTCCTAACGCAAGGAGACAAGGAAGGCGGAATCATAGAGTGGATTTTACTAGTGAATGTGAAGTGAATAGTGACATTAATGATGATGCATTGGTGGATGTTGAATTAGGAAGAATGAGAGATAGATGAGTTAGACATGAATTGAGGGATAGAGACCATGTTGGAGATAGTGTTGATAAAAGTATGAGCAATATCAAAATGACAATTCCTTCATTTAAAGGAATGAGTGATCCGAAGATACATTTAGAGTGGGAAAAGAAAGTAGAGTTGATATTTGATTGCCACAACGACTCGGAGGAAAAGAAGATAAAGATTGCGGTACTTGAATTCACTGATTATTCTATCATTTGGTGGGGAAGAATTTAGGAGGAAAAGTAGTAACATTTAGGAGAAAAAACCGTGAGAGGCCTATTAATACATGGGAAGAATTGAAAGCTATCATACGGAAGAGGTTCGTGCATAATCATTATTATAGGGATTTTTAAAAAATTGCAAAGCCTCTACCAAAGTTCTAAGAGTGTGAATAATTATCACAAGAAGATAGAGATTGCAATTATTAGAACGACTGTTGAGGTGGATATGGAAGCCACCACAAGCTAGTTTTTGAATGATTTGAATAGGGAGGTAGTTAATGTGGTAAAGTTGCAACATTATGTAGAGTTGAAAGACATGCTACATGTAGCTATGAAGGTGGAAAGATAATTGAAGAGGAAGGAGATAGCTAGATATTCATCGTGTTCTTCGGGTTCTAACTCTTCTTTGAATCCGAAGTGGGATAACAATAAAGGCGATGAGGCTATTTCAAAAGGTAAAAATGAGTTACCAAAGGGAAAAGAGGAAGTTTCTAGCAAAGCTACACCCAAGGCGGATTCACAATCCCCTTAGAATCGGGATATCAAGTGCTTGGGATCGGGATATATTGCTTCTCAATATCCAAACAATATGGCGATGATCTTGTGCGACAATGAAGAGTGGTAAGTGATAGTGAGGGTGATTATGATGGCATGCCGAAATTGGAAGATGCTAGCGATGGTGAAAAGGTAGAGTATGCAGTAGGAGAGTTGTTGGTTACACGTCGAGCTCTTAGTACTCAAATCAAAGTAGATGACTTGGAGCAACAAAGGGAGAACATATTTCATATGAGATGTTACATCAACAACAAGATATGTAGTATGATTATTGACGAGGTAGTTGTACCAATGTGGCTGGCACTAAACTTGTTGAGAAATTGGGATGAACATGCTAAAACATCCTAGGCCTTACAAATTACAATGGTTGAATAAATGTAGAGAGATTAAGGTAAATAGGTTAATGCTGGTGAGTTTTCAATTTGGGGGGTATAATGATGAAGTGATGTATGATGTAATTCCTATGCATCTCGAGCAGGAGACCATGACAATATGATAAGAATGTGATTCATATCGGGTAAAAAATTGGTATATCTTTATTAAGGGTGCAAAATCTATTATTCTTACACTATTGACACTACAACAAGTATATGAAGATCAAATCAAATTGAAAAGTGATGAAGAAAAAAGATTGAGAGAAAAATGGAGTGAGATTGATCTTTTACAACAAGAGAGCAAGAGAGAAAATAGTGAGGTGATTAAAAGTGAGAAAAAAATAGTTGAGCCACAAGAGAGGAAAAAAAGAGTCTTATGAGAGGATATAAAAGTCGAGGGTGAAGTTCTTTGCAAAGGGAAGTGAGTTGAAGAAGGCAGAAGTTAAGAACCAACCTATAATCATGTTGGTAGGGTTAGCTAGTTTTTATAAACGTTTTGTTAAAAACTTTAGCACACTTACCACATCACTCATGAAGATTGTAAAGAAAAGTGTTGAATTTTATAGGGAACAAGAACATGCTTTTAACACTATTAAGGATAGGTTGTGCACCGCACCAGTTTTATCATTACCTAACTTTAACAATATTTTTGAGATTGAATGTGATGTCTCAAGTATAGGTATTGTAGCTGTTTTGATGCAAGATAAAAGACCAATAGCCTACTTCAGTGAAAAGCTAAGTTGAGCAGCTCTCATCTATCCTACATATGACAAGGAGATATATGCACACATTCGAGCTTTGAAAAACATGGCAGTATTACCTAATGCCAAAGGAATTTGTGATTCACACCGACCATGAGTCCTGAAAAGCATTTAAGGGTCAAGGTAAGCTAAATAAGAGACATGCAAGGTGGATGGAGTTCCTTGAGACATTTTCTTATGTTATTTAGTACAAACAAGGTATAGAAAATGTGGCAGCAAATGCTTTGTCAAGGAGGTACGTACTTCTAACCTCTTTAGGTGAGAAATTGCTAGGATTTGAATATGTTAAGGAAAAATGCTAATGATCCAGATTTTTCTAGTATATATGAATCACGTGATAAGGGCACTATGGATAGATTCTTTAGGCATGATGGGTATTTATTTCGGAAAAATAAGTTATGTGTTCCTAAATGTTCAATGAGAGAATTATTAGTACATGAAGCATGTAGTGGATGTCTAATTGGTCATTTTGGGGTTAAGAAGAACTTGTAGATGCTAGGTGAACATTTTTATTGACCAAAGATGAAAGTTGATATTGATTAGGTCTATAGTAGATGCATCACTTATAAAAATGATAACTCTAAGGTTTACCTCAGGGTTTATATAAGTCATTACTTGTTTATAGTGAAATTTGGATTGATGTGTCTATGGATTTTGTGTTGGGTTTACCTAGGACAAAGAAATGAAGAGATTTTATATTGGTGGTGGTAGATAGATTTAGTAAGACGTCACATTTTATTCAATGTCATAAAACTGATGATGCCACCAATATTGTGGACTTATTCTTTAAGGAAGTAGTGCGCTCACATGGGATTCCTAGAAACATTGTATCAGATAGGGATGTTAAATTTGTGGAATGAGTTAGGAACCAAGCTATTGTTTTCTACTATTTGTCACACACAAACGAATGGGCAATCTGAGACGGTGAATAGGACTATGATACAATTATTACGCATTATAATTAATAAGAATTTGAAGAGTTGGGATTAGTGTTTACCATACATAGAATTTCCATATAATAGGGCCACACATTCTACTACTTCTTACTCACCTTTTGAAATTGTATATGGGTTTAATCCACCAACACATCTAAATTTATTCATTTACCTATGAATGAAAGTGGTAGCTTAGATGGAAATAAGAAGGCCGACTTCATGAAATCACTCCATGAAAAGGTAAGGTTGCAAATTGAGAAGAAAAATTAGCATTATGCTCATCAAACAAATAAAGGACGAAAACATATTACATTTGAACCGGGAGATTGTGTTTCGGTACACTTAAGGAAAGAGTGCTTTCCAAAATAAAGAAAGTCGAAGTTGCAGCCACGGGGAGATGGTCTATTCTAAGTTCTTGAAAAGATCAATGGTAATACCTACAAATTAGATCTTTCAGGTGAGTATAATGTTTCGACTACCTTTTATGTCACTGATCTGTCTCTCTTCGATACATGTACAGATTTGAGGTCAAATCCTTTCGAAGATGGATTGGATGATGTAAGTTCGAGGAAGGATCCATTAATCGTTGAGGAATGGCCTATGACTAGGTCACAAGCGAAGTGGGTCAAAGAAATAATATGACTACTTGCTCAAAACACGGTGAAAGAAATATTGATCACGACAAGCAATAAGACAAGTTTCATGTTGGGCATGGGAGATGAAACGAAGTGTAGTAAATTGATTCAAGTCATGGACGAAGATGTTAGAAGGAACAACTATGAGACCACATAGTTGTTCAGGACATGCGGTCGCATGCTCCTTTACCGAGCCCACAGTAGAGGGGCTCAGATGATCTATACGATCGTAGAAAATTACAATATGTGGCCGCATAGTATATTTTCAACCGCGAATTTTTCAAATTTCACACAATTTTCTATTTTAGTTAAAATTCTATTTTTTTGATAGCTTTGTTATTTTTAGAGTTTAATTTTGTTTTTCTTAGGATTTTAGGGATTTCATATAAATAAGGTTATTATTTTCATTGTAAAACAAACAATTATTGAGAGATTAATTACAAGGCATTATTGCTTTCTTCTTGATCTTCATCCAATTAATTTTGAACTTATCAATATTATTTCTTGTGCCATTCAAACAAATCGAGTCAGACTCTTGAGTTTTGTAATCGCGGGGTCAACATATTATCGACGATTGTGTTGGTTTAAACATTGATTCTTGACTTTCTTGGGATTGAATCAATCTTGTATGGATTTCATAACTTCAATTGCTATATGAGTTCACATCAGAAAACCTATTGAAACAAAGAATCTTCAAGTTAAGCAAAATCATGCAGGCAAGACATAAAGTAAATAACAGAACAATGAACATGATATTTAACATGGTAAAACTTCTAAGATATATCAATAAATCTCCATCCTACTTGACTTACACTAAAACAAAATATGAAATAAATTCATTCCCATTTTGATGTTTTTTTTATAACTAACCACTTCCTTATTTTAAGTTATGAAAACATTACAATTAAACTAGGAATAAAGAATCGTCTTCATTTTCCCATCAACATGCCACTTTTTCTTAGTGGTTTCTTCTATAGTCAATCTGTTAGTTGTGTAGAACTCTCACGATAGCCCATGTTTGACAATCATTATTTTAAAACTTTTTTCTGTATACTCATTTTTAACCACACATTCATACAACAAAATATTATGCACGTAAACTTAAAACTTTTTCCTACTTTTTAAATATACATTCTTCTAAAAATTACTATTCAAACAATTTTTTTTCCTCAAATAATGAATGTTAAACAGAGCAATGTTAACCTTTCATTTATGTTGTGAACAAAATTGAAAAGCTAACCCCTGGAAAGGTAAATATTAAGAGAAAATAATGATCAAATATTGTTCCACTTTGGTTCAATTAAAAAAGTTAATTAAAATTTAAGTCAAAAATAACATTAAATTTTAGCTACAAATTTAATGAGATCAAAAACTTTTAAATCATATATTAGATCAATTTTTATTAAAACTAGTTTTAGTTCCCTGCAATGCACGGGTTGTGTCATTTTGAACGTAAGATTAGCATCAAATTATCTCATTTCAGATGTATATATCCTGTGAATGCTCAATCCCAGACATGCATGCAACAAAACAACCATTATGAAAGAATTTGAGACCTTGTTTCTAAAAGCTTGGTCAATCTATGCAGCTGCAAAAGGAAGCCTTTTCGCACTGTAACAGTTCAAGTCCTTGAAGTTCACAAAAATACCTTGAGCTGTCTCAGAGCTCATGTACCTATAGTCAATTAGCCACCAAAAATCAACTTACAAAAAGATTTATATTAAAAAATCATTAAATTAGTGCAACGAGTTAATTTGTATAATCCGAAGTATAAATACACATTCTCACCCAGGGCTCAAACCAGAAGGACATATTGATGTCTAAAACATGAGATTGAAAGGGTAGGGGTCAGAGAAAGGGTTCTTAGTACCTGAAGCTGAAATGTCATATTATTTGATCTTTGCATTAAGCTCTTTAGCAGAGAGGTCAATCGACACGGCAAACGCGTGCCTCAATTACACACTTAGATTAGGAACTTTATCAAGCTTGTCTTTGCAATAATCCTTTAGCACATGATTGTACGAACTGTATGCAGTAAAAATAAAAATAAAAATCTCAATTAAAGAAAAAATTTAATTTGTTTAATTAGTAAAGGACAGAAATGATTGAATATGCACAATGAAGATGCAAATTTGTAGCTATAAATTTTTTAACGCTACAGATTAAAGAATAAGCCGCTTCAACTAATCAATAAAAGTTAGAATATTAAATCAAAGAAAACAAAACTGCCATAACCTGGAGAAATATTACAAAATATATGTATAATTAACAACAATAACAATAATAAAAGTTAAAATAACATTCACAATCAATACATAAATAACAAAAAAAAATCCAGATTTAGCAAACAGGAAAAAAGGCAAAAAATGGTGCATCAAATAAACTCACCTTGGTTTATCAGAAGAGATTTTTCTCGTTCTCCCTCCAGCTAACAATTGTTTGTACAGTATAGCTACACCCTTATCCCTAAAGCCACCTAAAATATTGGAGTAATCAAGCTTGGAGCTCCGAAAATCACCCGACCCAACACGTTCATCTAGGCCCGAAATATCGAGAACTGGAATGGACGATCCATGCTCGAGTCGGAGAAATCTCAGTGTAGTCTTGAACTCCAAGCTTCGTTCCCACCAATCCCAATTCTCTGTCGCCGTTCGACAAAAAGAACATCATCATAAGGGTTTTTCGACGAAAATACATTTGCTGTGAAGGTGGACTTCGTATCAGACACAATGCAGAAGATAAGAATCCCATGCTAACTATTGTAAGTTCCAAAGCCAATTTACAATCAATCTTTGCAAACTACAGACCTTCTCTAACCTCGTACATTATTTCTTAGTGAGCAGATTTTAGCATTGACTTGACCATTTGATTTGTAATACACAAAAGATGTTCGATTGCCCTATCAAAAATCGCCAAAGAAATGCAGGCATGAATGAATCAAGCAAATAAAGCAACATGTGAGATTTGAAGATAGGGTGATGAGTTACAATCAGTAGGCGTGTCGGATCACATTGCCATAGCATCATAAAAACTATTCTACAAATTATATTTAAACAACTACTACCACTAAGCCTCTTATACACCATCAGATGAGGTAATATCAATCAAAAGCCTAGCAACAACTTCATGATCCTCACAAAAAGATTTTACCAGGATTTCCCAAGAGTCTAAATCTAAACTCATATTCCTCTTCACCATCTCCTCTAAAACAAAGCCCACACCATCCATTTTCCCACCCTTGACCAAGCCAATAACCAAAGAACAAAAAGTTTCCATACGAGGAAAATGCTTACTGTTTAACATCACATTCAGAACCTTCAAACCTCCCTCAAAATCCCCAATTCTGCAGAAGCCATCAACAACCATCCTGTAGGTAGCAGCGTTCGGCTCGCAACCCCCAACTTGCATATCAACCAACACTTTATACCCCTCTGCAGCTTTGCCTTCTTTACACAAGTAATTAATCAATATATTATACATAACCACATCTGGTTTTACCCGTCTTTTCTTCATCTCAACAAGCAAACCTCTAGCTTCGTCAATCAGTCCTCTCCTTGCAAGATCACTCATTAATACACCATAATTTACAAGCTCAGCTTTGCATCCTCGATACTCCATATCAAACATCAGTTTCTTCGCAGAATTGTACTTACCCACAGAACATAAACCTTCCATCAATAAAGCATATGTCACAGCATTCGGTTTCTTCCCCCTTTTCACCATATCTTCAAAGAAAATTTTAGCCTTGTCGATATTACCACTTTTACACAAATACCCAATTTGACAATTATAAGTCACGGCAGTTGGCTCCACCTCTCTCTCAAGCATTTCATCAAACACCTGTCTAGCTCTATCCCACTCACCCTTCTCAAGCCACATTTTGACCATAATATTATACGAAACAGAGTTCAATTTAAAACGCTTTTTATAACCATCCCTAAAGAGCTCAGTTGCATCAATAACCCGATCATTACCAACCAAAACATTTAGTATCGTATTAAAACTCTTAACTGTTCGAACACAGTTATACAACCTACCCATATCACGAAACAGCTCAACAGCCTTATCTATCAACTCGGCCTTGCCAAAATGCTGAATCAAAGCAATAAAAACAGCCTCTTGACATTTTATATCATATTTTCGGATAAAATTTAAAACGGTATCAACACCTTCAAATTTTTTCGCACGAGCCAGCTTGTATACAAGTGACGCATAAGAAGGGTAATCATGCTTGAAGCCCATTTCATAATATTGATGGAAAAGAGAGAGGGCTTCTGCCGGGTTTTCGCATTGTTTGAGATCATTAAGAAATGGGATGGGTCTACGAAGCTGGTTTCTTGATGGTTTATGAGGCCGTTCACGGATAGGTTTTCTTCTGGGTTTATTATGCAAAAAGCCATGGCTGTGATAAGATTGTGAATGTTTGGAATTTAACAGTGTAACATAGTGAAATTCGACGGAAGATTGAATCTTGGGGCCAACTGGTTTGAATCGTGAATAAATCATGGAAACGAAAATTCGAACTAAAATGATGGCAACCCTGAAGCTGAACACTCCTTAAAAAGTTGCTTCATTTTTTCCGATTCACACTCTAGAAAAAAAAAATGTAAATTTTGCAGGTAAAAAGTAATTTTAGAAGTATGATTAACAAAATAAAGTTACTAAAAAGTCACTTATTCTAACTTCGCTTGTTTAAAATGATTTTTTTTCTCTCTCTCTCACACAAGAAGAAAAAGTAATAAGCTGGTGCATAAAAATAAGCTTTTCTATTGCATTTCTATTAAATAAATATGGAAGATATTTTTGTGGTTCCAGTAAAACATAATCCACCCTTTGTGAATAAGAATTGAAACCCTATAACAATTTCTGCTAGACCAACATATTTATCTCGAGAACTCGTAAATACTTTACTACAAAGTAAGTAGGCCAAAAACTCTTTGTCGCGTCTGCTAATTCATTCTATTATCAGGATAACTGTCTTTGCCTCCATATAGATCCATCTCAGGACAAATGGTTAGAGAATTAGTGACCACAAGTCTTGACTGGCACTATTAATGTACTACGCTTTCGCCCTCAATGGACTTGAAGCTCTATTTTCCGTGTGCTCAGAGGGCAATTGCCTTTGCTTATTTGTTAAGAAGCTTTTTGCATAAAGGGACCCAAAGACGATAGCCTGAGAAATAAAATGCGAGCAAAAATGCAACCAATCAAGAATCTGATAACATCAAAACATTTATAGCGTGGATTAGCCATTATAGTATAGTATTAAGGACAATACTGCGTATCAATCATGTCCTCGTACTACGGGTTAAGATTTACACTTACAAATCCAATACATTGTTCCACACTAAGTGGGTGGCCAAACCATACACACGATAGCAGAATGCTCACCAACTGTATTAAGAAGTAGAAAAGTCATACGAATAATTTGTGAGTAAAAATAGAAAGAAGACGATGGCCATCTTTTTAAACATGTTTTTCTTGTCAAACAGCATTGGAAATTGTTTTCGTACCTGTCTCGTGGTCATTATGGTGGCGAAGGTTAGAGCACCGAAATTTCGGATTGTGTAAGAAATAAAGAATTGGCTAATTGTTGCAACCTGCAATACAGGATTATGTAAAACGAAGTAGTAGGGATTGTGACTTCATATGTTTCCCAGTTGTATAATCATTGCAAGTTAGTACTAAGAGACATGAACACAAACAGATTGAAATTTGGAAGAAAAGAAAATCTTTACTCTCATAACTTACAGTTGAGAGGATTGTAATGTCAAAGAAACAATCCTTGTGCCGAGAAACAAAATCTATTGCCATGAGAAGATTGCCTTGTAAGATTAGACCTATAAACAAAATAAATCGAAGCATCAAATCACTGAGTTGCACTATGAAATAACGATCCAAATTGGTGAAGACGTATAAACTGATCTCAAAAGAATGACCTTAAAATATTAGAAGAGATATAGGATCAAACTTTTCCGCGGTTGGAGCTAGTCAATATCAAAAATCTATAAAAAAAATTTTTATAGCTACAAGACAGGTTTAAGAACTACAAGAAATGGGATACTGATTGGAACATGATCTTACCGGTGAAACTGAGTATACATGAACATAATGTTGTGTAGAATATCTGATTTTGTATCTCCATATCATAACCTTTGAAAAGTTTATCCTGGAAAGTACTTGTGAAGCCGTCAAATCTGCAAGAGCAAGTTAGAATGTAAAAAAAATTAAAAAAACTATTTGTAACCTTCTTTTTTCAAGGTTAAAATATATCTAAATTTTATACGTAGTTGCATTCAGTGCAGCTCATGATTGATCAGTGTCAGTTTTTCTTAGCCAAACTGCACTAAGCTCACGCTGAATTTTTTCATGCCCAAGGATATCTTCCATCTAAGCTAACACTTACATTGGTTGGACATGGGTACGGTACTGGTGTTAGAGACGTTAGGATCTAGGTGTGCAGATGCGTGGCTCGCGATTCCTGATATTAGTAATCTCGTATTAAGATGTTCTAAAGACATTATACATAAATTTGTGCATGGAAAAAAGAAAACTGTAGTTAATTTTCAAGAGGAAAAATATTTTAAGGAGGCTCATTTTTGAGAGTTCATCAGTAAATTATAAATATGGCTAGTTCTTTGGACTTATTTCCTGCACGCCTTTTCAAGTAACATATGCTACCCTCTCAAATTTACTTTGACAAATAAAGAAATGAAATTATACAAATGTTCCAAAGGCCAAAGGGTAGGTGAATAGTTAATATCATACCCAAGATAACCAAGCATCAAGGAAACACCCCAAACTGTGCTTTCCCTTCCTCTGCTATAAGGACTAATGTCACCTGCAGCCTTCAGTTCAAAGAAGAAAACCATTCATTATTAATTACTAAACAAACACATGAAATGTATTAGGGGCTAACACTTGTACAAAGAAACAACAATGGGCTAGCCTATTGGATCTGCACGGCCCTCCTAATAGTATTTATAAATGACTTGTTTTTGGTAATAGATGAAGATTACCATATGTAAATATAACAAATTAAGAAAATCTAAATAAAAAGAAGGCGGAATCAATGAAATCTATGAACAATCTTATAGTGTTTGGCAGTCATTTCACTTCCAAATATTGAAAGAGATTCTAACCGGGTATAAAATGAATAATGAACACCCAAGAGTCACTAAAAATGCAAGTAGATAATCACGCCCATTGTACTTCTTTTGCATGATGACAGTGCCCCAAATCTGCATCAGAACAGGGGGAAAGAAAATTAAGAAAAATAGAGGAAAACTAAAAAAATTGTATTGTACGTAGAATTGCAAACACAAATAAATGAACTCTGAATCCAAACCAACCAGGAAGATAACTTCTCATTTTGATAAATAATCAAGAAGATAACTTCTACAAGGCACAGTAGTGATTTGAATTGGCTTGACTAGACTAATACACTATGACTTCATATTTATTAGGATTTAACTTCTAGCATACCTCGCTTACACATGGTAAACTTTAAAGCAAGAATTGGAATTGAAGTATTAGCCATTTTGGGACTTGAGAATAAAGGAGGGTATCCAAGAGATACTTTTTATTTTCTTTCAAATAACATGTGCTACTAACTTTTTTTTAGATAAACCCTTGATTATTCAAAGTTGAACTCCACAGTGATTGATTTGATTTTTAAACCCAAAAACTATTGTAGTCCTTAGGATTTTCTTATGTCAGTATTCTTATCTAAGAGTAAACTAATCAACATTGAACTAAAGCCCTAGCAGAATGAAATTAAGCCCCAGTTTGTCTACTGTTCTCCAAAAACTATTTTTTTCTTCTAAAACTCATTTTTAATCACACATTATCACAACAAAATATTAAGCACGTAAATCCAAAACTTTTCCATAGTTTTTAACCACACATTCTCCAAAAAATTATTACTCCAAAACTCATTTTCCGCAAAAAAAAACTCTTTTTAATGGACATCAAACAGGGGTTAAATTAAGGATGCTGCTAAACATAATATTCAATCTTATAGATTTTGTGGTCAACTTCGTACTCTCCATTTCAAAGGCAATCAAAGTATGATTAAAGACTCTGCAAGGTCATAATAGGGGTGTCGAATAAAACTAGGTCAAAAGAAAAATTTACACACATTACATTCATAATCAATGAATGGAAAAGGAAATTAATGACCACAAAAATTGCCAAGTGCAGAAGATGGGACAAATTTCCTCAAGCAAGACAAATATTGGCCAAACCATTGCATAGGGTAAAGAAAGAAGACCCATGAAATTAGAAATTCAAATTAAGCGATCGTAACAAAATAATGAGAATTATTAACAAAATGGTAACTTGAGTTCTGTACTTCTGTTTCCTCAATAACAGTATTACTATCTTACCATTACAGGTATCATTTTGGCACACTTCGCCAGTGTCTGAACTGGGAAACTGACATATTTAAGGGCCTGGAGCGAGTAAAGCAAGAAAATTTCATGTTACGCATTTTTCTTTACATCTTTAAACTCAAAAATACAAAATATCAAATAAGCTCTAACTAACTAAAAGAATATGTTTATATTAAAATTTGAAAACAAGTGTATATTCCATCTGTCCTTCAGCAGAAGGGAGCACAGCTTACCTCATACTGACATGTTGTAGTAAGTATATTAGACACTGATACCACACCATACTTGTAAAGTGGAGCAACAGCATCCAGGGCCTTCCCGCTCGCCTAGAGAAGAGAAGCATGGGCAAAATAAACTTACTAATAAAACGCTGAAAAGCTCTATGACATCTAACTCATACATTTGGCGAATTATACCCGCCATGCAGTAAGGCAGGCAGCAGGACAAAATCATACTAATATGACCAGTTTTAACAAGTCCAGGGAACTTGAGTTCAATGTGAGAGCTTGGTAAGAAGTAAGAAAACTGATGAATCAAGCATTAAAGCACAGTTACCAGTAAAACTCCTGCAGATACAGCAGATGTTGTAATGCGGTTACAGAAGACAAGAAACAATGAGTATTTAAAGTACTCTTTATGCGGTCCATACGGAACTCTCATAATCTTTTCCTGCAAAATCGAATTTTAATTAATTCATATAGAAATAATTTCGGTTTCTGAACCATAATAAGACTGACAGTTAAAAACCATGATAATAAAAGATTTCTTATATCAAAAGAGCAAAATACTAAACTAGGTAATACTGATACAACATTTTTTAGAAGATAGATAGATAGATAGATAGATAGATATGCAAACCAGAGATCAACCATTTGTCATCATTCACAAGAACCTTTACCAGAAAGACATTCAAACAAAGCATTCGCATGATGAGGCACAAATAGCATGGATGTAGATATTGACTGTGAAGGAGAAAAATACTCAAATTCCTTATTCAATAAGAAAAAGAGTGCATGATTAGCATATATAATCCCCTGCGTTCTTCTTTAATATCTTCTCATTAAGAAAAAAGCAAAGTGACCATACTGAAAATGCTACATTTGTATATATTATCCCTTCGTCTCAAGAGATTTTCTTTATCCATCTCTTAGATATATTAATCAACTTAACCACTTAACTCAACTAAATCTGACGCAGGACAATCATATTATAAATAGGATAGAATCTAGTTCTTGAAACAAGAACTTTCAACTTTTTGACGAAAATTTGGAGAAAATAAGTTATTGGAATAAATTGATAAACTAAAAGTGCATAAAGCTTTTGTTTATATAGGGAAAATAATTCCCTAATCTTACCAATATAAGAAAAACAATGTTACTAGTAGGTAAGAAAACAAAAATTCTAAAATGAAACAAAATTCTAATATAATAAAATAAATTCTATATATATATTTTTTTTTTTCTTTTTTTATTTTTTTTTGTAATAGGATTGTTTTACATAAAAATCGAATCTAACTGTGGACCGAGGAGAAAATGGGTTCGACTTGTACGTGATAGAAGGAAGTCAACCTCTTTCAAATTTACAACATGGATTTTGGCAATGCAATATAGTTGGACTCTCATGTCGATCCGAATGAATCATTATTTTCACGGAGGTAAATCTTTGCCTACTAGGCAAGAGGAGAGCAAGTTACAAAATTTTTTACCATTTGAGTTCCTGATTCTAGGCTTNGCAAGAGGAGAGCAAGTTACAAAATTTTTTACCATTTGAGTTCCTGATTCTAGGCTTTTATTAGATGGTTTAGATCCTCTGAAAATTCTATTAATTTTAATGATCCTTACTACTCTATAAGGTCATGTCCCTTATAGTCATATTCGTGTTGAAATGAAAGGTGGTATGGATAAGAAAAACTCATCCATGCCCTTGCGTAGGAGATTGGGACATATCCCCAAGAGGAAAATCCGGTGGTTATTGGGAGTATATTTTCATCCAGAACATTATTGTTTGGGTACGACCGAACAACTGCCATATCTATTAATATTTGTTTTCAGAATATTTTGTTAAATTTATCTATCTATACTTTTCGTGGAACATCTCTTCTTCCACTCTATATCAAGAACCATTTCCCACAGTTAAATGCAAAAAGACTCGTACGATTTTATTTTCATATCAAGATATTTACTTATCCATCTATCTGTGTTATTTGAATGTGTACGAAACATCTAGTCAATTTCCAGCAACTTATCTTCAATGTGTTAAAGGAAAGGTACATTAGCTAATAATACCAAAATCAGTCTTCAAAAAAACATAGAGTAAACACAATCAAATACGTGAGAAGGCTTTTAGAAGTATGTGCATGCACAGTCATGGTCCCTCTTTCTCAAATTAACTTCCATAATAACATTTGGGTTGTTAAATATATGGCTTTTACAAGCACTTAAAAGCATGCGTGCACATGCAAAATTCCTCTTTTCAAATTGAATGCTTGCCTTAACTGTTTGAGTTGCTCTAAAATGACATTAGTTTTTCTAAAATAAACAAACTAAATTTTACAGCATCACTGTTTTCACAAATGAACCCAACTTCAATCTAACGGTAGCCGCTAACAAGATCACAGACACAACTAGCACATGAATCAACCATCATTTCCTCCAAGAAAGCCTCCAAAATCACCACCACAGCACCCTGATATCAAAATCAGGACCTCACCAATATCTGAAGTCATGCTTAGATTTCAACCAGTTACCACTCTCAGTCAACTAGAAACCAGAAAAGATTCAAAAGATCAGCTGAAAAAAAACTTGTGCATTCAAATATACTTTGTTTTATTGACACTCCCATTTATAAAGCTAATAGGTACACAGAGGAATAAGAATATTTTGGAGTCGTGATCAGTGAAACTAGTGAGTTAGGTTGAAATTTTAGGAATGATGGTAACTTAGAAGTGGTAGGTGCACATGCATCTTTGCTCCTCTCTTGAGACTCTTTTTCAGGAAATTCAACTGATTTGATGTTTCATTTTTTCTGAAGCAGTAAACAAACTTAGACCCCCATAAGCGTTTTTTTTTGTAAAATGAGTTGGCCCAAAAGATAGTAAAGCGTAGCTTATTGATCACGAAGCATGCTTTCTTGGCATGGCATAGTGGAGCTTTGAAAACAGTAACGAAATAATGCACTAACTATGGAAGTACCTTTATCAGTACTGCTATTGCAATATGTACCAAAATTATGCACTTTAAACTATAAAACAGGTGCATTAACCGGCCTTTAACTCTATATACTAAATCTTTACTCTACAGGCACGATACCGTTCATTCTCCATAAGCAAATAATCAAAACCCAGCAAGGTCATCTGGATGACCAAAAATAATTATATAATGAGATTCCAAAAACCTGATTTCTCCACTGTAACCATTGCACTATTGTAATTTTTATTAGTTATTTACAACTGAATACACACATGAATTTAAAAAAATGTAATTGGCTCCAAAATAATGACTGGTACAAAAGAGAGAACTTTTACCTGTAAGACTCCATAGACAACGAGGGTGGACATGATGCCAGTCACTGCAAAAACCACTTTGAACAATTCGTTCTCTTTCCATTGCTTCAGCAGCTCCGCCCGTGACTCAGCCATATACCATCCACCTCCGCCTCCTCCACCACTCCTCTTCACCACATCACCCCCCATAAAAAAAAAAAAAAAACTTTAGAATCAATATAAATTCACGAAAATCAAGAATCCAAACACACACATACATAAAATCACCAAGAATCGGAACAGTATGTGGGAAATACCTGTAGTACGAAGTCGAATTACGAAATCAATTCAGCGAGAGAGAAAACTTGATCCGATGTGATCGGCCTGAGTTTCGCCGGCGGGTTTTGTCTAGATTATATAACGTTGTAAATAGTGCGATGAAAGCCACGTCAGATGGACTGGGACCCACCGGTCAACGAACATTTATTTTGCTTGATGTACCTGAAATTTTACGTTACTAGAGTGCGTTACACAACAGGAGCCAACGTTTACCGCTGGATATAGATAAGGTCAAAACGTTTGCTTTCAATAAGGAATGTCAACTCATGTGCAAATCTAAATGAAGTCATTTTTTAATTACAAAGTAAACTTTAGGAATACATTATGCATTTATTATTAAATGAGTTGTTAAATTTATTTTTATTTTAACGTGAACGGGGTAGTATTTATTTATCGCTAAAAACTTGACATGATTTTCTTTTTATTTGCTTACAGGATAATTCTTTTTCAGAAAAATAACAAAAATACAACGAAAATTATATGAAAGGTTAAAAGGTTCTCATTGAAAGAAAACTTTTTTACAATCACGTAGAATTTCACTCATTCAAACATCTAAATTATATTGCCACCTAGACTGGTAGAATTTCTCTTTACAATTATTATAAAATCACTCACTCAATCATACAGTATCATGTAGATAGGTGTTTTAGCACTAGGAATGTTAGATGATATTTGATAGACTCGTTCGATTTTGATGAGATTTGAATTGTAAGGAGTATCAATCAAAAAGGGAAAAATAAAGTTAAAATCATGTTCATTGAATCGTCCATTGTTGCAAACTTGCGAACCAAACACGCATTGTTCCTAACTGCTGATCTCCTAAAAACTTGTGATGACTGATTCTGCTACTATATTCAACTGCCATTTTCTGCATCAATTCGAAGAGAAGCATGTTCTAATATTTGAGCCCTTAGAACTTGGTAGTTTTCTGATCTTTCTCGAAGGTAATCTTCGCGATGTAGAGTTCCTAGCAATGAGTAAATCGACACTGAACATTCATGCTGCATCGTGGGATTATAAATGTACGATCTACAAAGTGGACAGCTTGAATGTGTTTGAAACCAAGTATCAATGCAAGAAACATGGAATACATGAGAGCAATTTGGTAAATGCTTCACCCATTGGCCTTCTTCAAATTCACCCAAACAAACAGCACAATCTGTATTGCTTGGACAAGATTCTTCATCCTTATTTTTCTCAAACTGAGTTATGGGAATTGAGTGCATAATATAGGAGTCGAGTCCACGGCTTTCATATTGCAGGGAAGGAGGAACTTCAGGAATCTCGTCTAGGCGTTGTCTTTGGACAGAATTTCTCGACAGATTTATTGCAGGAAACGGTGTGCATTGTCGTCGTAGAATCCTAGAATAACTGAATAAAAGGAAAATGATACAAATTACAGCAACCAAACCCGTAACCCATGGATTCCAGGCAGAAGGTTGTGGAGAAGGTGTTGGAGATTGGAACATTATAAAAACAAGTTTGTTTTCTGAAATTTAGGAATGTACTAATCAAGAAAACCTTGTTTTTTCTCGAGAGATCAAGCTTTGTTATAATTCTGAAGAAGTCTACAATGATCAAATGAAACATCTAACATCAATTACAGGTGATTATGACTAAGAAAAGCCAAAAGAATGTGTCCTAATCTATATGAACTATTTAATTTATAAGTACAAAGGAGATAACAAGAAAGATGTGGAATATACAAGGGAGTCGGGCGCTTGAGTTTTTTAAACTGAGGTTTTGATCATATAAACTCCTTTGTCTTGACATGTCACAGCTAACTAGGCCTCCGTTAGTAAATATGAGATGTTTTATGGGTCGATAGTTATAATAAAATGGGTATTTTACAGAAGGAACTGGATTTGATAAAATCAAGAATCCAAGTCACTCAAAATCAATATCAAAATAAGTTTTGCGCCTCCCCCAGACTCGTGCATATAAAGTTGGGAAGGATGATCTCTTTTGAATTTTCAGTAAAAACTGCGTCTTTTGGCTAAAGGAATACATCTATTATCATCTGTCGTAGTAGACATCATTAGGTACATTTCTGAAAGTTAACATAGGTAGAATTCGTGAAGATCCACAAGGCATCTGGGCACAAGGCTGTGAATCCAGTGATCTAGAAACCAGTTGTCCCAAATTCGATGCTGGTTTCTGAGCAAACATCTCATGATCGTAGCCTTTTATAGGAGATGGAGGAATCTGAAAAGGCTGAACCCGGGGAGGATTCTGCCACCTAGGTAGCGGCCCAGCCACCAGAAGCGTCTGCAGAAGCGGCCTGGCTTCAACAACAGCCTGCAGGAATTTCCCCGTCTGAGGCAGAACTCTTCCCGTGACAAGGTTGTCTATAATCAAAGAGGCACGATCGATACTTGGGATTCCAGTAGTGACCTGATTGGTTGAAATCATATTGATGTTTGAGAGTTCGGGAGATGATACTGCATCAAAAAGAGAATCAACTAGAGACGGGAGACTGTTGGATTCGGTTATGCAAGAATTTGCTTTCCGGGGTCTTACAAGAGGATTATCGACATGAAACAGTGGAAGAATGTTCAAGCTTTCGGTTGATGAAGTTAGCATAGACGTTTTGAGTAGTGTCTGAAGTTGGTTTCGAGCTTCATCTCTTTCTTCAATTGTAATGTTTAGGAGTTGGATCAATTGCTTTACGCATTCCTTGTTCTTCCTCATTTTCTCGTTAGCTTTTACTTTCGATTTCTCAAGTTCAAGAATCGCGTACATAAGCTTCTGATTCAATTCATCAATATTCTGCCAAGAAAAAAAATAAAGAACAGAAAATCCTGTGAAAATACGAAAACAACAAGAATTTGTACATGATTATAGGCATCATACCAGAATCAAGCAGCAAGTTTGTAATTGTAAAATCAGATCAAATACTTTTTTCCAAAAGCTAATGGAGTTCAATTATTTCACGGAGGACTAAATCAAAGTTATAATTGGATACCTAGCCTAAAAAATACAGAAGCATGTGTGTGGATAATTTCTTTAAATCATTGATGTTTATTACAACAGAGAATTGCAACTCAACAAGAAGTTCAGACTGTGACATGTTTGCTCTATGAAAAACAATTTTACTACTCTACCGAAAGAAGGAAAGAACCTGAAAATATGTTACTGAATTTACACTTGGGATATGTTTGGTATGCTGAAAGGGAGATGACTGACTATGACCATGAGGCACGTGCACACACAAAATCCAGTAATGTACCAACATACGGCTGGACTGGATAAGGAACATACATTTTACACAACTCTCTTCCTAGATGGCTAGATCATGCCGACTGTTGCGTACCAAATGTGTTATCAAAGCCTAACTAAACAGTGTTAACAGCCTTTAGTTTCCCATCAAAACACACTGACGCGGAATGCACGGCGCAGAGAGAGAGATTTCATAATACTATGATAAAGGAAAAGCACCCAAAATGCTTCCAAAAGACAGCATTAAAATATATGAAAATTGCAGGATCATAGAGATAGATCAGCATGACTGGTATTCACCAGATCAAATTTAGGCACATCATATGCTGTTAAAACTCACTTAGCTTCCATTAAACACATCATAATCTCCAACAACAATATGAGCCACCTACTCATCAATTACCTACCTCTTGATAATTCCATAAAGATAACATTTCTTCCATCACTCTTCGACAACGGTGAAGAAAAAATAATCTTGGGGGAAAAGTGGAGTTGAACCTATAAATCACTCCCTTCTGCTTATTCTTATGAAAAAATTCCTTTCCATTCCTTGAGGAACCTTCTCTTTTATTACTGTAAATAAATTTTTTTCCTAATATTTTCCCTCCAATCACACACACTCACAGACAAGCAGTTCTTTCTCAACAACAGTCAACAACCATCCAATTAGATTATTATTTGTTACTCCTTTTGAAGGGGTTTTGTTACTTATTTCTGTCTCCAGGTGAATTCGAAAAGCAAAGACATTCATTACGCGGTTTTGTTAGTTATAAAAGGTAACACTTTATGACACCCTTTCTAACATTCTTTCCTCGAGTTACATATATATTCAACTGTCCCCTATTTTTTGATCCATATTTTTCTATTATGATATTATTCTAGATATCATGATAGTGGAGTCAAACGGTCTAGAAAGTCCGGAAGTCACTCACCATAGAAATTGAGAGTCTAGTTCAGTTGTAGCCGGTTCAAGTTTGTTCATTTATGTAATTAAGTTACTCAGATAAGAAGAAGTTAGTTCACGTGCGCGCGCTTGAATTTATTTTCCATAGGGGTTGACATAATGGCCATTTGGCCGGCCCCTATTGGAGGGGTGCCGAGTTATGTCAAACTTTTTGGATAATGCTATGTACACATAGAATTATCATTTATTTTATGCATGTCATTTGAGCTAGCAAACATTGAAACCAAGTTAAAAAACAAAAGATAACATAAGCCCTCAAAGAGAAGTTGTGTATTGTCTACTTCTCTACGTACATAAATAAGAACAAAATTTGTTACGTGTCTTTGAGGCTTGTAATTTGTAGAACTTAATTCCACTTACAATTAAACAACACGAAGTAATTAGTAGAGAATTAAGTAAAATGTTCAAAGAAATTCAAAAAATTGAAGAAGATGAAAGAGTTGAAACTAATGTTTTTCCCTTTCATTTAGGCTCAAAAATTCTTAATCCAACACCACAAAGGCAACACCAACAAACTTGGAAGCAGAGGAATGCACACAAGGGCAGGAAGAAGATGCACACAAAGGCACAGTGAAGAGAGGAATGAAGAAGCCGGGTTTTCTTCAACTTTTTGGTGTGATTAAATGAGAACAAAGGACTCCAATTTATAGGCAAAATGGACAAACGAATTTCCAAAATTTTCTCTTCAAGATAGAGTTCAAGAAGATTGAAATGGTTACAAAGGATAAGAATATCATAGCAATCTAACTTCTACGTAAAGAAAAAAGATAGAATTCTCTATCCAAACTATCTCCACAATTGGGAATTGAGCACTTAGCCCAATGGCCTAATTTCCTCTAAATAACCAACAAGATTGGACTACATTATTTGTGGTGTGAATTTTAATATTCTTCAATCCCGAGCGTATAGCCTATGAAGATAAACGAGCCACGGTTTTTCATTATTGCCTATGAGTTATTTGGACATCACTAAATTACCCAACAACCTCCACCTTGACGTCAAAACAACGTCACCTTGATGCCAAAACAATGTGCAAGTCAGATTATATAACAAATAGTTTAAGGAAAAAGACTTACAATGATCTTCTAAACTTTAACAATAGAGGCACCTTAGTTCTCATGTCTGTAGGATTATATTTTGAAATGACTTTCTCAAGTTTTACCAGTTTTTGAGAAACCATATCTCTAATGAAATGCAATATAACATCTATATGTTTAATACGTTCATAAAAGACAGGATTTTTGCGTAGGTGAATAGCAAGTTGACTATCAAAATATATTGTCACATTGTCATAAAAAAACACTAAGTTCATTTAATACACATTTAAACCACATAGATTCTTTAAAGGTTTCAGTAGCAGCAATATATTCAGATTCAATAGTGGATAATGCAACAACATGTTGAAGCTGTGATTTCCAGCTAACACATGAATTACACAAAGTAAACACATAGGAAGACGTACATTTCCTATTATCTCTACCAGCTAACACATGAATTACACAAAATAAACACATAGGAAGATATAGATTTCATTTTATCTCTATCACCAGCATAATTAACATCAGTAAAACCTTTCAATTTTACTCTTTCAGTACTAAACTTATATATTAAACCAGCATTTCATGTTCCTTTCAAATATCTAAACAACCATTTTAAAGCTTCCAAGTATTTGGGATCAGGGTTGGACATATACCTGCTAAGTGTAATAACAACAAAGGCTAGTCAGATTTAGTACACACCATTAGATACATAACAATACATAACAGAACCAATGGCATTTGAATATTGAATCTTTTTCATATACTCCTCTTCATCTTCATTAGCATGTGATTGTTTTTTAGATAATACAAAATAATTAGTTAAAGGCAATATAACAGATTTACATTCATTCATGTCAATTTTTTCAAAATTTTCATGATATATGGAGTCCGATGTAAAAAAAAAATGAATTAGACTTATCTCTTTGAATTTTCATGACTAAGATTCTTTTAGCATTACCTAAGCCTTTCATATCAAATTCACTATTCAAAGTATTTTTTATATCATTTAACAATTTCAAGTTGTGACCAATGAAAAGCATATCATCCACTTATAGCAACAAAAATACATAGTTATTATTATTTGCATTTCCTTGATAGTATAAGCAATGA
>CAIGRP010015740.1:0-11496 GCA_903798385.1 Fraxinus cuspidata
TAATAAATTATTATTAAAAAAAATTGAAAAAAAAAAAAATTAAACGGGGCAGGCCCCGACTAAGACTTCCGCCCCGCGCCCCGTCCCGTTGCCATCTCTAGGCAATATGAGTACCCTAATGATTGAAGGCTCTTGAACACTGTTTACCTTTGTTGGGACATCTGCATGGCCCATCCATGTGTGCACATGTATCCTTTGATATATATGTATCATTCACAATTTTCATATTCATAAATGCTTGCCTGCGTGTACAAGCATGCGCTACACAGACTATCCTTATACACGTGAATCACCTCATCAACATACATACGCTTTTTATTGTATTAATTTCAGCCAACTTTAATACACTTTGAACCGCAGTACGTACTACATTTCTAGTTTTGGACCATACAAGAAAAGTGAAATGGAAAAGAAAAGAGTTGAGTTCTAAACTTTTTGTGATTTTTTGAAAGGCCAAGATAAGAAAGTTTGATAATGATGAAATCGGTATACATGATGAAATTCGAATCCAAATCTATTTGTCATTGCCATGTTGCTTAAAATAGTAAGATAATATTTTAAGTGGTAAATCATTTGTATTATCAAAATCAAGTTAAGTTTAAAGAGATAAAAAAAATTATTTAAAGTATATTCTACCACATACAAGTAAAATTTATTTTTCTTTAAACAACTCACATGTTAACAATCCTCATAATTGTCAATAAAGTCTAATTTAGAGCGTCTCTTGAAGTTTTGATACTATGTTAAACTACTCCACTCATAAGGCCCCATTTGGTTTGAATTTCAATTTTGAATTTTGAATTTATATTCAATTTTCTATTTTGATCTTCAATACATATCTTGAAATGCCATATTTATTAATAAATATTGAATAAAAAGACTATTCAAAATGTGCCACTGGCGAATGAAGTTATGTATTATGCAACATGCTGTAAGGATTTTTTTACCTAATAATTGAATATTTGGTAATTAGTTTTAAAATAAAAAAACTTGCCTTTAATACTCGAATGCAACATTCAATTATGTTTTGACATGAGGATAGTTGAACAATTCTTCATTTCCATGCAATCTTCATCATCCACTATAATCACGTAAATGATATCTTCGCCTCGATAAAGGATAAGAAATCAAGGCACTTTGATAGCTAGAATCAACAAGGTAAGATTGATATGTAAAAGAACTTTGATTTAAAACTATAATATTTTTAAAAAATTGATAAATTCTTAAAGTATTAGAATAGACCTCCCATGGCATTGAAAAAACGTTTGACGTTCTCATAACTGTGTCAATTAATGGATACTCACAATCATTGGCAATACATTTTCATCCATCATATGTAAAAATTTATCTTTTATATATTGTAGGCAAAACCCGAACTTGGAGGCATTTGAAACAAAACTGAGTAAAATTGAAGTATTTAAAAGCTAATTGGATTGCACGGGATTAATAAGAAACATTAAGCCCCTGTTTAATGGCCATTATTTGGCTAAAATAATGTTTTGAGTAATGAGTTTTAGGATAATGTGTGGTTAAAAATATGAAAAAAAAAATTGGGTTAACAGGTATAATATTCTATTGTATGAATGAGGTTGAAAATGAATGCGTTTAAAAAAAAAGAATTTTCAAATGATGGTTATCAAATAGAGGCTAAGGGAGAAATCCGAGGAGAGTCGCAAGTTTTGAGAGTGAAATTCAACTTATCAAAAATTTAGGGACTATATTGCATATTTTCAAATCTTGTGGAGGACCACTTTCGGAATATTATTGAGGTCCGAGGACCAAGTTGAAGCTTTTGGAAGTTTTGGGATCAATATTTAAGATTAAGACGGAAAAAAGATCAAAATCGAATGAAAATCATGAAGTAGGGGCCAGATTGAAATAAGCTAAAAAGTTATGGGAGAAGCATTTTTGAAAATTTCTTTCCTACACAAGAGTTAGTACAATCTGAAAAAAGATTGTTGAGTGGAATATGCTTTTACTATCACAAATTGAAGGTTAGTGTTTGTTCGTAACGTCCTTTCTAGTATACCTTTCATTTATTATCGATGTTGAGTATTCTGAAATATGCGTTTGGGAAGTTAAATTTCATTCTGTCATCCTTTTTTTGGTGAAATTAATGGAAAGACTAGGAAAAAATGGTATTCGTGGGACAAATTCTGTCAACCTGTGTTGGAGGGGGATTTAGGTATGTAAATTTGAAGATGTTCAACGGGCTTTACACATGAAGTTTGCTTGGATATCTTCAGTTTCATTATGGATAACATTTTTAGAACAAAATACTCTAGACAGGGGATTTTGGATATAGCTAATTTGAATTATATTGGAACTCGTTTCTGGAAGTCGGTGAGAGATTGTCTTCCTGAGGTTATTGAACACGGATAAGGAAAGGTTCTTGCTTTTTCTGGTTTGACAAATGGATAGAGGTGTGAAATTCTTGAATTAAGGATCACAGCTTTATCAAGAAGCTGGAATCAAATGCTATAAAAGAACATAGAAGAACAAAGAAGGAGAAGAAAAAACAGAGAAGATAGAAAAAGAAGAACTCTGATTTTATTGAATGAATTTGCATATTACATCTTCAAGTATGTATAGGCTATACAACAACCGTATCAACTGCCTAATAGTTTCTAACTACGCCTAACTGTATCTTAGCTGGTCCTAGCTGTATTTAACTAATCTTCCATGTCAGCATAACTGTATTAACTATCTTTTGGCAGTTACAACAGATTCTGTGTCATAAGACCCCCTCTACAAGAGGGGCATGGATGTTCAAGATGCCCATCTTGGAGATATTGCTATGAAACATGATAGAACCAAGTGGTTTTGTTAATACATCGGCAAGTTGATGTTCAGAAGGGACATGGATGATTCTAATAAAACCAGATTGTAATTTTTCTCGAACAAGGTGGCAGTCTGTCTGAATGTGTTTTGTTCTCTAGTGCTGGATATCATTAGTAGCAATTGAATGGGCTGATTTTCTGTCAGTGTATTAAGAGTGCAGGCTGAGGATGATTAATGGCCTGATCCTGCAGAAGATAGACTAGTAATTGGATTTCACATGTTGTGGATGCGAGTGCCCGATACTCAGCTTCAGCAGAGGATCTGCTAACAGTGGCTTGTTTCTTGGACTTCCAGGAAACTAGTGACTCACCAAGGAAAATTGGGAAGCCTGTAATACTACGACTAGTGTCAACGCAGCCAACCCCAATCACTGTAAGCCCTGAGGTGCAATTCTGATTTGGAAGAAAAAATAAGCCTTGACCATGGGTGGCTTTAATGTACCTGAGGACCCTATGAGCAACGTTTAAATGTGATTGAGCAGATTTAGCCATTAACTGACTAAGGACTTGAATTGAATAAGCGAGGTCACGTCTAGTTATGGTGAGATAAATCAATCTTGCAATGAGTCCTCTATAGATGGAAGGATCATATATGAGGGTAGTGTATTCTATTTTCAGCTTCAGATTATATCCATTGGAAAGGTAGCGGGTTTGAAACCAGAAAAGCCAGAATCCTCTAATATGTTCAAAGCATATTTTATTTGACAAAGGCTGACTCCTTGCTATGATCGAGCAATTTCCAAGCCAAGGATGTACTTTAATTCACCCAAATCCTTGATTATGAACTGATCATGTAAGAATTTCTTCAGCATTTGAATCTCAGTGAGAATGTTACTGGTAAGTAGAACATCATCAACATAAACTACAAGCACTATTAAAGATTCATCAGTAGTTTTAAGAAATAGAGAGGAATCAAACTTAGATTGATGAAATCCATATGAAATGAGGCTGGTAGTTAGTTTTTCAAACCATTGTCGAGAGGCTTGTTTGAGACCATACAAACTTTTGTTTAGTTTGCAAAACAATGGAGAATCAGGGGTAGGATAACCTTGTGGCAGCTACATGTAGACCTCATATAAGTCAACATGTAGAAATGCATTATTAACATCTAATTGGTGTAAAAACCAATTGTTTACAGCTGCAACAGCCAATAAGATTCGAACAAAAGTATTTCGGCAACAGGGAAAAAGGTGTCACCTTCATGTTGAATATATTCTTTTGCAAACAACATTGCTTTGTATCTCTCCACAGTACCATCTGCTTTGAACTTAACTTTATAAACCCATTTGCATCCAATGGTGTGTTTATTACGTGGCAGATGCATGAGACTCCAAGTATTATTCTTTTCAAGCGCTTTAATCTCATAATTCATAGCTTTCTGCCAGTGGGGATACTTGACAGCTTGACTATAAAATTTTGGTTCAAAAATGTTTGAAAGGGAAGTAGTAAAGGCTTTGCGTTTGGGAGTTTGTCGATTGTTGGAAATGAAATTAGATAAAGAGTAAGGTTTACCTGGTATACATGGTCTGGCCTGCATTGATGACTTGATTGCAGTGAAAGAGGAATGTAAATCACACTTATAGTCATTTAGGTAAGAGGTCTTATTGTTTGAGGATGAAGGTGGGAGATTAGGGTCAAAAACTGCATCAGAAGATACTATATCATGATCAAGTAAAGTGGAAGGGAAGTTGGGAGTTGGTGACTATATTACTGGTGGATTATGAGAGAGAGAAGAATAAAAAAATGGATTTAGGTGCAGTGAAGATATGTGGATTTGTAGGTGAGTGAGGGGAGGATATCTGTTTGTATGGAAATGAATTCTCATGAAAGATGAAATTCCTACTAATGAACACTTTGTGAGTTTGTAAATCATAGACTTTGTTGCCTTTGTATCCGAGAGGATAACCAAGAAAAACACACTTAGATGTATGAGGAGAAAACTTAGTTGTATGGATGCTGAGTGTAGATTTGAAGCAAAGACAACCAAAGGTTTTAAGGTGGTCATTGTCTAGTGGTTTCTAGAAAAGCATTTCATAGGGTGTTTTATTTCCAATAATAGGTGATGGAATACGGTTTATCAAGTGGACTGCTGTTAGTACGCAGTCACTTTAAAAAGTGAGAGGTACATTTGACTAGAAAAGGAGTGCTCTAGCCACTTGTAGTATATGTTGATGTTTTCTTTCTACTATCTCATTTTGTTGAGGTGATTCCAAACAACTTTTCTAATGGAGAATTCCATGGGAATTATAGAAATCTGACATGATTCAGGACTATTGTCAGACTTGAAGGACTTTATTTTGGTATTGAAGTAAGTATGGACCATTTGATAGAAACTTTTAATATGCCCATGAGTTTCAGATTTGGACTGCATCATGAAAATCCAAGTGTATCTGGAATAATCATCAACTAAAATAAGAAAAAGTCTGTAGCCATTTAAAAAAAGGTACACTGAATGGACCCCATATACCGCAATGGACTAAATCAAAAATTTTATTTGATATTGACGTACTGACATTAAATGGTAATTTCTTTTGTTTTGGAACATGACAAATATCGCATATATGTGAATAGTTACAAGGAATCTGAGAAGCAATATTTGGGATTTTGACCATTTGAGTATTGGATTTGTGGCCAAGTCTATAGTGCCAAAGGTTGTAACTGGAGTGTAGAGAAGCATATGCCGTGGAGTTGATGGTTTCAGGTTGAAATGCAGGTTGATCATGAGTAATCAGGAGGTGATATAGACATTCATTTTCTTTAGCAAAACCAGTCTTCTTCATATTGGTCAGATCATGTACAATGCAATAGGAGGCAAAAAATAATACATAGAGATTAGCAGATTTTGTAAGTTTTGAAACTGATATCAGATTAAATGAAAATGAAGGTAAACACAGAACATTTTCAAGAACCAAGCTATCAGAAATTTGAACCTTACCAATGTGGCTGACTGGGATAGAAGTGCAGCCATTTGGTAAATGAACATTAGTGATGGTTGTTGAATCAATGGAAGTGAAGAAAGTTGGTGAGCAGATCATATGATCTGTTGCAATTGTGTCAATTATCCAAGAGATGGTCAAAGGTTTAGAAGAAGTTGAATTACAAAACAAAATACCTATGGTGATGGTAGCTGCTATAGATGGCATGGGATTAGAAGAAGGAGATATCTGCTGAATTTTAGCAAAAGCTAAGCATTGTTGATAACGATCGTGATTAAATGAAATATTTGGTCTCATCATCTATAGGTAGGTCTAAAGTCATAGCATGAGCAGTAGGGGTATTATCCATTGTTCGTGGACTTATAAAACCTTTCCAACCAGGAGGATAGCCTATGAGCTGAAAGCATTTATCAGCAATGTGTTTGAAGTAGCCATAGTGAGTACATTTGGGCTTCTTCTCGTCCTTCCATGGAGGATGTTTGTTGAGTGCTCTAGGAGACTGTCTTGCTGCCATTGCAACTAATTCTAGAAGTGAATGATTCTGCAAGTCTCTTTAGCTTTCTTCTTGAAGAAGCAAAGAATTTACCCGAGCTAGTGATAGGAGTGGAGAAATGAGCAGCAATTGACATCTTAGTGCAGAGTAAGATTCATTGAGGTCCATGAGGAACTTCATGACAGCATCTGATTGTTGAGGTTCAGATATGCTGGGCAGTATGTCACAAGTACAGCTTTGAAAGTTTTCCACAATTGTATTTAGGCAGGGGCCTATAGCTGATATATTCATCCCAAGTGACCTTGAATGAATTGTAATACATTGTGAGGGTCTGTGAGCTTTGAGAAATGGAACTGAGAGACTTCTCCAAGTGATATACTCTAGGACCATCACTGCATAGGTATCTAGTTTTGATCTCATTCCAGACTTCTTGTGCAGATGAATTATACAACAAACTTTGGTGAATCTCTTTGCTGATTAAATTCAATAACCAAGATAACACTAGGTTATTATCACGAACCCAGCAGTGGTATAAAATACCAGAGGATGGATTTGGGATCTTCGCACTTAGTGCCATAGAGATTGAGCGGCTCCAAGAAGTGTAATTATCACCATTGAAGATTTCAGAGACTATTACAGCACCTGGATTGTCACTAGGATGCAGACAATAGTGACTAGTAGGATCGTCAGCAGGGCTGAAGGGAGCTTGCCATGATTTGAATCAATTCAGGAATGTAGTGAAGAAGATGATGAATCAGCGAAAGAAATTGATCTCTAATACCATGTGAAATTCCTGAGTTAAGGATTACAGCTTCATCAGGAAGCTGGAATTAAATGCCATAAAAGAACATAGAAGAACAAAGGAGAAGAACAGAAAAGAAAAACAAAGAAGAACTCTGATTTTATTGAATGAATTTGTGGATTACATCTTTAAGTATTTATAGGCTACACAACAACCATATCAACTGCCTAACAATTTCCAACTACACCTAAATGTATCTTAGCTGCTCCTAACTGTATTTAACTAATCTTCCATGTCAGCATACTGTATTAACTATATTTTGGTAGCTGCAATTGATTCTGTGTTATAAGAAGAGGGGGTCCTCTATGTACACAAGTAATCCAGGTTGTAGAACCAAAGTTGAAAATTAATGAAATCTGGTTACAAAACGGATGGTATATGGTTCGGTTGAGAGACCATGTTGATGAGACTTTGGCTAATGAAGTGGTATCCTAAGTTGGAACTTGAAGAATGGGAATTGATTTGTTGATTTGGAAACTACATAAACATTGCTTATTTACTGCAAAACCTGCTTGGGAGGTGGTAAGGGTGTAAGTTGAGCAAGTTGAATGGACGGCCAGGGTGAGGAATAATGCTCTGCGTAAACATGTTTCTATGATGATGTGGACAGCTCTCGATGGGAGTTTAGGTGTTGATGAACACATTAAGTCAGTAGGCATTAATCTTGCATCCAAATGTGATTGTTTCTCTATAGGTCACGAGGAAAATGCTTCGAGTGTTTTAAGCTCTGGAGATTTTGCAGACAAGGTGTAAAGGAAAGTTGCTGCCTTGGGTGGGTGTGAATTGGAGAGCAGAACAAAATTGGGTTCCATTAAATTCTAGTTACAACAAGTTTCTCTTAATCTGTCAAATGCCAAGGTGCTAAAGAGTGAAACTCAATGTGGTTTCATCGAAAAAAACAAAGCAGATTCGGGTGGTTTCATCGAAAAAAACAAATCAGATTCGGGTGAAACTCAATGAGGATAGTAGTAGTCTTGGGAATCCTGGACAAACTGGTGGTGGGGGAGTGACTAGGAATGAAAGAGGTGAATTGGTTTCAGCTTTTAGTATTTATTTTGGTGAAGGGACTAGTAATGAAGTTGAATTGAGATCACTCATTGAAGGTTTACCGTTATGCCATGAGTTTGGGGTAAAATCATATTGACATTGAGTGTGACTCACTAATGGTGTCTCATGGATTTTATCTTTGAAATGTTCTTTGTGGTATTATTGGGACTTTTGGGATGATCTTTTGAATTTATTATAGCTGTTTGATTACCAGGTGGCACACCAATGGAGAGAAGGGAATCAAGTGGCAGATTGTTTAGCTAGGTTGGGAGCTAAGGGCATGTCGAAACTTTTTAATACCTGGACAACTTTGCCAAGGCTTGCTCGAGGTTTACTTTGTCTGGATAGGATGGGGGTAGCTTATTTGAGGAAGTGAGTTATGCAAGTTGAGGTTTGGCTGGTGGTGTCTTTTGAGATTTACTTGTTATTTGGATGCATTTTTAGTACTATAAATACGATTTTCGTTCGTCATAAGTGAGAGTTTAAATAAAGTTTGTGGGTGCCATCCTCCTCCCAAAAAAATAGGGCTAAAAAGTTCCGGATTGACTGCTATTTGCAGACATAATTTCTATATGGAGAGTTCCAAGAGATTCTCATAAGAGTCTTCTATTAATTTTCATTGTCTATGATATCAAGTAATTAGAAAGTGGATTACTTTTATTTTTCATGAAATTTAGCCCTTGTTTGGGCTCCATTTTAATGGGGTTTTGAGAAAAATATGGATAAAAAGTAAGAATTATTTTGGATATACGTATAATATTATTTTATTGAAAAATGTGTACTTGAAAATGAAGAAAGAGAAAAATACATTAAATTAAAATGGAGCCCAGATAGGGGCTTTATAGTACTTATAAAAATGTATTTTCCAAAATATCAAATCAAACAAATTTTTGGTATTTTTTAAAATTATAAATTGAAATCAGCAAACCAAATGCATTCTAAGCTTTAGAATAATAATTTAAGTACAAGACTTAAATTAAGATATAAACCTATATTTGATATGTATATCGGATTATATTAATAGTGGCATAAAAACTATTCTACATTATAGTTTTAGGTTTTGCAATGAAATTTTATTTGTATTTGGGGCGCTAATTGATTGATTCTTGTTAAGCATTCCATCAAAACACTTAGCTTGGTACTCTTTGAAACGGTGCTTTCAATATTTCCTTTTATGTACTACTCATATTCGTTTCTCGATAGAATATAGAACATACAAAAATAAGGATGGCTACAAGACTTCAAAGCTAGTGTTTTACTTGACCCTAATTAGATAATTTATCTAAAAGTTTAAACCATTAAAGAAAGTTTTTATCTATTCATTTTAATCCCATCTTTTTGTAGTAAAAAATTATATAATATAGAAATACATACATATGCACATATGAAATATGATCAACGGATGCAGGTTCGTGGTGTCCGATAGGCGGAAGCTTACTACCAATGGTTGACAGAGGTGGTTAAGCTGAGGGTCGATGGCAACAGTTGGGCCAAAAGAATTGTTACCTTTAACTTTTTGGTATATTAATCGTACAATTGCTATTGTATTAACTATAAATGTCATTTCGAATCATACAATAGATTAGAACAACACTTGCACAACACAATAGATTAGAATAACACTTGCACGACATGCTTTAGAGTATGTGAACAAATAATTTGTTTTGTAGACTTCTTTTCCTCCTCCTTTTCCTTTTCGGTGTTGAATAAGGTAAAGGAGAAAAAAGTACACTTCAGCCATTTGCCTCTCATTCCTCCACTCAACTTGAACAATCATAGCCTCAATGAATGCACATCCATTTTGAAAATGAAAAGGAGAAATATAACCTCAGTTGATCCTATTCTCAAAAATAAAAATAAAAAATAATAATAATAAATCACTATTATAAAATTCATTTTAAAGAAAAATGGATCTCAAGAAGATTGGTTCGCAATTAAAACTCCATAAACACGATAATAAATTCTTTATATATATATATATATATATATTATTTCTTCCTTTTGAACTTAACTTATTTTTAACAAGATCAACCTAAAATAAAACATGAAAACCACATTTTATAGTATTTACATTAATATTTGGAATTTCATATTAAAATGTTAATCTTGCTAAGAGTAATATCCCAAACTTTTATATATTAAGATCAATATCTCAATATTTAACCGATGTGAATGTGAAATTCATCCTGTAGCAATACACACATTCAATAAACCGAATAAGATGATGAATATACAATACGATGCATGACATGTGAGTTCAAAAGCCTTGCCGACTAGTCTAATTGAATAGTGCGTATCAAATATGACATACATGCTCATACAAGGCATGGCATGTGGACTCCGAAGTCGCAATCTTCGTGTGTTGCACAAATCTTAGATGAGAATCACAGTCCCTGAAAATAAGTCATGTGTGAGGATAGCCGTAAATATCGGGGGTTCACCCGTTTGCCCCCCTATCTGGTCCCATTCCATTATCTGTCACCATGTGGGATAAGATTTCGACTCCCATAATAATGGTTTTCAAGCTATTAGCTAGTGGAACTTATTTCTTCCTTTTTTTTTAAAAAATATTTTTGCCATCTGGGATTTTTTACTGTGACTGAATTGATGTCGATAAGATTATGGTGAGCCTGATTGGTGTACAGGGGAAAATGCACAGGCTTTTTACAGGGTGAGACGTGACACACTTATTGGTACTTCGCAAAAAAAAAAGAGAAAAACTACAGTCACATAGGCGTTGTCAGCTCAGCACTTGTAAGGCTTTGGACAGTTTTCATTTTAATGATTATATTTATCGAGTAATTCCATGTTTGGTAGCTTAAGGGTCCAACTATATTGCTGTCATGTCTGATATATATTATCCGTGGAATAGGTTTAGTCATAATCACCCCTTTTTGTGATTTGTATGTGTGTCAATTGAAGTGATAAAACAAAATCAGCGTATGAGCTAAAAATAGTGAGACACGTTATTGAAAGAGGAGGGGGGGGGGGGGGGGGNGGGGAAAAAAAAATTTGTTGGAGAATAATTTTAAAGTAAATAAATGCGTTTTGTTTTTACAATTTTAAGTTTTTTAATAAAGTAATTCATATTACATGCATGCATGAGAGCGTGCTATAGAGTAAAGAGTTAAAAACTAGAATAGTAAATGTTTACCCCATTTTAATAGTTCGGACTTTTAAATAATATGGCTCAACATAAATTAATTTTATTGATAGCACACTTTAAATATTTTAGATACGTTAAACTTCACATAATTAAAATATCAGCCATATATCTTAGCCCCTGTTTGGCTTCCTTTATTCAAAAATACATATTTCTCTTTCTTGTTTTGAATCACGCATTATTCAATAAGATAATATTATTTGTAAACACAATTT